>JABUQX010020366.1:0-45000 GCA_015478945.1 Trachelipus rathkii | reverse complement strand
AAAATAGTATATATATAGATGATAGATTATCTGTATTGATATAATTATATATATATATATAGTGGGAGTCCCACGGCCTGATTCAACGGTGTCTAGAGATCAAAACTATACTAATGCCAAGCCTCTGGCACACAGAAGGCTTGCTAAGTCAAACCAGTATATGGCAACTTCACAAACACACCAAAGCTTTTATTGTAAAAGCACTATGAAACTTTATTTCCGGTCTTTACTATCAGTTTTTCTGCGTCCGGCTAAGCTTTTTTGGGGTTCTGACTGTTTATGCACAATAAAACAATGCAGTTTAATTTAATAACCAAGATAACACTGTAAAATTATTTTTTTTTTTTCTTTAATAATATTTTAAGTAATGTAATAATATTAT
Organism: Trachelipus rathkii; assembly: GCA_015478945.1. Lineage (NCBI taxonomy): Eukaryota > Metazoa > Arthropoda > Malacostraca > Isopoda > Trachelipodidae > Trachelipus > Trachelipus rathkii. Next base: position 44,618 of record JABUQX010020366.1, on the reverse strand, counting down.
AAATTAGTCAAAAAAACATTATATATTATAAAATATAATATATATAATATATATAATATATATATATATATATATATATAATAATATTATATATATATATATATAGATATATAATATATATATATATATAGCGGGTTTTTCAGGGATGTTTTATGTCTCCTTGATATCAATTTTATAGGCTGGGAGACATAATTAGATGTCGGCTGCAGGGTTTTGGTTCTGATGAATGAGAATGGAGGTGAGTGCAGGGGCACCTACCTATTATAATGCGGATGTTTGCGTTTTGCGTGGGAATCTGAAAGAAGTGAGAGGATAGATAGGGAGATTGACAGGGTGTTACTGTAAAATGAGGTTTGAAGGAAACATAGATAGAGTAAGTTATAGTTGTGAGTGAGGACGGTCTCGGTGTGAAGTTATGTTAGATGGAGCACTAGAAACAATGTCTGAGTTAAATTATTAGAGATATAGTATGGATGAAAAAGGGAAATGGATAATCCCTTCTCTGGTATTAAGTTCGAATGGCAGGAATGATTGTTGCAGGAGCGTCATAACTAATGGAGCCCAAAAGGTCCATTGATTCGATATGGGCGTAGATGATTGTATGTTGTTACCTGTTGAATGTATATACGTGGAGACTATGGTCTGGAATTAACATGTATTATATCTAAAGATTCAATGTTTCAGGATGGACAACTGGTTAGGCGTATTAGTGTGAGAAGAAGATACAAATGAGGAATGAACGTATTAGAGAGTTGTGTGGTGTGAAGAAAGCAGTAAATGGAAGAAAAAGAAAGTACGTTGAGAGTTTGGTCATGTGAAAGATGGATGGATAGTCGGTTGGTTTAAGCGGATGTATAGTGGGGTGAGGTGTTGGGAAATCGACCAGCTGGGAGAGAAGAAAAGTGGATTGAGTCAATCAGTAAAGAATTGCCTGGAGGAGAGAAATGTGAGTTTGCATAGGCGAGAAAACTGTGTAATAGGAGGTGGATTGTGAGGTTTTGTGAGGGAATGTTTGGCCCCCTGGCCCAAGGATAAACCCTACATTGACGAAATATGCCAAGTGAGGGTCCGTCGCGGTCCCGGCAAGCTCTAGGCGTGATTTTCTGACACTGCGACGAGTTTCTCACATATAAAGGTATAAAGGGGGTGGTAGGGCTTTCTTTTCACTTGTGTCATATTCTTCTACTACTTTCTGTTCCGGTGCATTGCACGCTCCTTACCCAGTCTTGGGGAAGAAAAAGGTAGATGAAGATAAAGATATATATAATATATTATAGTATATATATATATATAATATATATATATATATATAAATATATAGTAGATATTATATATATATATATATATATATATATTTTATATATATAATATAAGTAATATATAATATAATATATATATATATATATATATATAATATATATATATATATATATATATATTATATATATATATATATTATATAATAATAATATATAATATATATATATATATATATATATATATTATATATATATAATATAATCCTCTGTCTAAAGTTCGGTGAATGCTACGGAACTACAAATATGTGCGGAAAGAAGAGCGGCGGCAGTTCAAGGCTATCAAGAGACATGTCGAGAAGCAACACCTAGCTTGCGTCACGTAGCGTCGTTGTAAACCAGCACGGGCAGCAAACCTTTTGTCATCTCCAGTTCCAGTTCAGAGCGCTTCGAAGACCTTAAATCCGCTCACAAGTCTCCAGAAAGCAATTTCAAAGTCAAGCTCCAGCTCCGGAGAGTACTCCACATACCTAGCTACATTCCAGGGTTCTTCGGAGCGTGAGTGCTTCATAAATCATCGCTTCAGCTTGCCCTCCAGCTTCATCATTCAATATATTCCTCCTCTTCCACGTTTCTATATGAAATGTCAGTTTTATGAGAATATTCTAAAATTAAAAGTTTCGGACCAGAGGCTAAATTAAAATTAAACGGCAATAAACAAATATAAATGAAGCAATAACAGTAACAACATTGGGTTCTTACAGCAACGAAATCACAATTTTCTCCAGTTGTTTCATTTACCTCTGTAACACTAGATATTACGATACCAGCTATTTTTGAAAGTGCAGTTTATATTGTGAGCATATTTTTTAATCTCAATACTTACAAATTATGAAATTGGTCTAATGCATTTACCAACAAGCATTAGAATCTATTTCATTCTACATACATTACACAGTAATGCATGTTGATCGCAGATTTTTTTTCGAGCCACAAGGCTTCAACAGAGTTGGAAAAAGCAAAAAATTTTCTCAAAATCAATGGCTGACATGACCCTAAACACTTGCGTTTGAAAATGGACAAAGTCAATGCAATTGGAAAATAGCCAAGAAGGATAAGCTTTCCAGATTTTACTAATGGATACATATAAGAAGGAGAAAGTGGAAAATAAGTTGGGTCAGAGCAGATGCGCAGAGATGGTGTGAGAACTTGTGGATTGAGTGATTCTTCTCCTCTCTCTCTCCTCCTCTCTCTTCTCTCTCTCTGCTCTCTCTCTCTCTCTCTCTCGCTCATCTCTCTCCTCTCTCTCTCTCTCTCTCTGAGTTTGTGGATTTGAGTGATACTATCTCTTTATTTTTGGTTAAAATTATTAAATAATTATTAAAAGGTTTTCTCTTTGCCTTTTTTTTCTTTTTTTTTTTTTTTTCATAATACAACTTTGTGGCGATTTTTGCAGCCATTTACTATCATTAAACTGCTACCAGTAAATTGGTTCTTTTTAAATAAATAAATGTCTGATTCGTTTAGTATTGCCTTAACTTTGTGTTTGTATTATTAATTTCAAACATTAATACATTATAGTCTTTATAAAAGACTTATATATATTATACAACTAAGATACATAGAGTATCAGTAGTAGGAATTAGTAACCTCACTGTGGCCAGATTTAGCTACAATACGATTTAAACCTGGCAAATTTTAGCTTTTTTAAGCTACTTTTCGGAATACTTAGCTCTATTGAGTATTTTCTTTACTATGTGACCTCATATTTAGCTAATAAACTAATCCCTTTGATATAGCCTTTTTATGTCTATATAGCCTTTGAGCTTTTATGTCGTTTTTGGTGTCCTTTTATGGGTTTCCGAGGACGCCGAGTCGTTTCCCGGGGTCGCCGAGTCGATTGGGCTTACCCGTGAGGATCTCCCAGCGTGCTACACCATCCCGCACCGCCTCGCACAGCTGTCCTTGCCACCTGTTAAGTTTACTCCTCATTACTCATCTTTACTCCTAATGCCCTATAGCACTGCACCGACCCCACCCTCAACTGCCAGTACACCGAGAACCACGCACTCCGTTCCCTGCCCCGCCTCATCGAAGACGGTAAACATCACCTACCACACTCCTATCCACCCTGATCAATAATTGCGATATATAATATATTACTATATATATATATATATATATATAATATATATATATATATATATTTATATATATATATATTATATATAGGTCACCACCTTCGCTTACGCAGCCTTAGTTAGTATATTAAGTTTATTTTAATTTTAAAATATTTACTTTATATTAACATTTTCTACAAACGGAACAAGCGTCAACCAGGTTCTCTATATATCAGATAAAGTCTAACCTCTTGGCGCATCATGACTTATAAATTCCATCTTCAAATATTAGTTAATTTTAAAGTCTATAAATATAATATATATATTATATATATATATATATAATATTATACCTATATATATAATATATATATTATATATATATAATATATATATATATAACTATATATATATATACTAATAATATATTATATATATATATATATAAATATATATATATATATAATATTAATATATACTATATATTATATATATATATATATATATATATATATAATATAATAATATATAATATATAATATATATATACTATGTCCAAGATTCAATAAAATAATAAAAAATAATAGATAATATAATAATTAATAATAATAATCATTAATAATAATAATAATAAGAAAATAATAATAATTAATAATAATAATAAAAATAATAATAATAATGGATAAATAAAATAATAATAATAATTAATAATAATAATAAAAGTAATAGATAATAATTAATAATAATAATAGATACATAATAATAATAATAATAATAATAATAACATAATAATGAGGATCATAATAAGAATAAGAATAATAATAATAATAATAAGAATAATAATAATAATAAGAATAATAATAATATAATTTAAGAATTAATAATAAGAATAATAATAATAAAATAATAATAATAATAATAATAATAATGATCAATAATAATTAATAATTATAATAACAAATTAATAATAATAATAATAATAATAATAATAAATAACTAAATAATAATAATAATAATAATAAACAAGCGAAAAAACAAATAATTATTATTTTTTTCATTATAAAACAATGTATACATTACTGTCGCTTTTTAATAATAAAGTAAACTATAATATAGGAAAAAAAGATGAAATAAATTACAGAGTACATAGTTGATGTTGGAATAGGAGAGAAATCGACACCTGAATGGAGTTAGATTGGAGCTAAAGAAGGAGATGAGACTGAGTACAGGGGTGCTTGAATCAGTTCCTGCATTCAACTTGTCTATTGTGTTATAGCAAACCTTGTACAAGGATACATGCAGAGTTTGTATACGTTGAATGCTACATTTTATTTTACACTGAAACATTTTTATTTTATTTATAGACACCGCTAGGGAATTCAGATTAAACTAAGGCATTATTAAAGTTTTGAACAAGGTGTGTATTTAAAGAACTGAAGTAAAAATAAGATGGTAGTTCAAAATAAGAAACTGACAAACCAAATAAAATTAATAAATAAGTTAAATATATGGCAAGAGAGAATCATGACACCGTGAAATGACAACAATAAATTTGCAAAGTAGAGCATTAGGAGGTGGTACTGGGAGAGATTACATAGAAAAAGATTCAGCTGTCTTTGTGACAGAGTTGCAAGAATGGTGCTTCTTGACTGATGTAATGGATGTGAGGAGTATGTGGATGGAACACTTTGAAAATCTATAGAAAATAATAAAGCGGTGATAGTGAATGTGTGTGTGGGTTTGATGGTGTAAGGAGAAATGGGTATTTTGGGGATGAGGTAATCGGTAGAATGAGAAAGTTGAAAAACGTTAAATCCTCAGGTATAGATGGGATTACTCGTGAAGTTATTAAGGAAGCAAGCGAGATTGTAACTGACTGGATATGGAAGTTGTGTAAGCGTATAGTTCCGAAGGATTGGAGGAGAGCAATAATAGTACCCTCATATAAGGGTAATGGAGATAGTGGGAATTAGTTTATCGAGTGTTTAAGGAACTTATATGATGGTATTTTGATTGAAAGTGCATTGAGTGACTGATTGGTGAAGAACAAAGTGCATTTAGATGTGGTAGTGGATGTGTAGATCAAATCTTCACATTGAAACGATGATTGTAAAAAAGAGAGGAGGAGAAGAAGAAGAAATTGTATTTAAGTTTGATGGACTTGCAGCAGTTGTATAACAGGATTAATAGGGAAGCTCTGTGGCAGGTGTTAGTGATATATGGTGTTGGTGGTGTGCTTCCGAGTGCAATTAAAAATATTAATGACTATAGGGAAGTATGTGTAAAAATAGTTAAAAGTGAATGGTTTAATAGTAGTAGTCGAGTGAGGCAGAGATGTGGCAAATGTCTTTTGACTATTAATTTGTAATGGAAATAGTTATGAAAGAATTAGAGGTAAGGGTTATAGGGACAGGTGTTAGACCTTTTGAAAATTTTGGGGAAGGAAAATTGGGGAAAAAAAAAGAAAAAGAAAAAAAGGTTATCGCTGCTTATTGTACGCTGATGATTGGTTTTGTGTGGTGAATCCTAAGAAGAGTTTGGGGGGGGCGTTTGAAATAATGTTAGATAAGAGTAAAGGTGGTGATGGAGGGTGGACGAGAATCCGCAGTTTTTGAAAGCATGTGGATGGTGAAGAACTGAACGAGTATCTTGAATTTAAATTTTCGACTATATGTTGGATGAAAAGGCATTGAGTAGCAATGTAGTAAAGGAAGTTATTAAGTGTTAGGAAGGTTGATGGTGCTATAAAATTTTTGAAGTCTTGACGGCGCTATGTATCTGCATGATGATATGTTGCTACCAGACTTAATGTATAGTAGCGAAACTATGGTGTGGAATAAGAGGTACTGAAATAAGATGTAATTTGTTCAGGTGAGATAATCTAAGAGGCTTGTTTAAGTGTGAGAAGAATTGATAAAGTGAGGAATGAACGTATTAGGGAGCTGTGTGGTGTGATGAAAGTGTAAATGAGAAGTAAGATTGTTTGGTCTTATGGAAAGGATAGATGATAATCCTTCGGTTGAGCGTATGTGTAGAAGTGAGCGTGTTGGGAATCGACCGACTGGTAGGCCTAAGAACACGTGGATCGAGTCTATAAAAGCTTGTCTGACTGAAGGAAAGGAATGTGTATTCAGCAGAAGCGAGAAGAATGATGCATTATAGGAGTGAATGGCGGGGTTGTGAGCCTGGCCCAAGGAAGAACCCTGACCTTGATTAGACACCATAGTTAGGGTCTGTCGCGGTGCTGTGAACCTCTAGGGTGAATTTTGGACTGCGAAAGACTCGCACTTAAGGGTATGGGGGGTTTTCTTTTGGACCTAGGTCATGTTCTTCTACATCAGGGTTTCTCAATCTTTTAATGTCCAAGAGTTTTTTATACTATTGTATGATTTACCCCACCCCACAACTTTTATATTAGAATCATTCAGAAACCGGAGAATTTGTACTTCTACTCTGGAGTTTTTATCTGAAATTGTGGTTTTAGTAAATTTAAAATAATCGTCAGTTTCTGGGCCACTTGGAGAACTTTTCTCAGAACCAAGGGATCTCTCTCTTCATATATAGATGTCTGATAAGTAGGTTCATAACAGTAATGCTTTCTATTATTTCGATTACATTTAAAGCTTCTATTTTATTTAGTATATTTTGGTTCTGTAGGGGCATTGAACCGCATTAGACTTAGGTCTGGTTAGGGCAGGTGTTATGTCATGTATTTCTGTCTTTATTTAAAGATTGGTTCAAGCATTTTATTAGAGATTGTAATATAATTATTGTGAATTGTTTTATATTAAATATAATAAATTCTAGTTTTGATTATTCCAAAGATAGGTTTAGTCAAATCTCTGATCAAAGTCGTCACATTTATCAAGTCGTTTGGTAAAAAGTTGTACATTTTATTTTTAATAGTCATACTTTTTTTAAGTCATGCCTCTTCTAGGTGGAAATTACTTTAAAATTAAAATTAAAGATAGCAAAATTACATTTTTGCATCATATGCATGCCTGAAAGTTTCAGGGTTACTACGAGGTTTCCGATCTGATTAGCAACATTTTTGAAAAAACTCTCATTTTAAGACTTTAGTTAGTATTATTTGTGTGGTGTCTGGAGAGTTTAAGAGGATTTGGTAGAGATATTTTGGCAGGGTGTGTAGAAAAGGAAGGGTTCGAGAGTAAACGTAGATAAGAGAGTAAGGTTATGGTTTGTGAGTGAGGGACAGTTCCGTTGTGGAAGTTATGTTGGATGGGTGAGCAGCTGGAACAAGTTGGTGGAGTTAAAATGTTTAGGATATATGTTGGATGATGCAGAGTGTAGTCAGAAAGTTGTGAATGGCGCAGGAAGGGTGGCCTTGGTGCAATTAAATCGTTTTTGGATGTATGTAAAGGGAACTAAGTCTTGAGTGGCTAGGGTCTTACATGAAGGGTATGTTGTTACCTTGTGTTAATGTATAGTAGTGAATATATGGGTTTTTAATAAGAGGTATAGATCTTAAAGTTCAATGTTGTTCAGATGGACAATCTTAGGGGCGTGCTAGGTGTCAAAAGAATTGATAAAGTGAGGAATGAATGTAATTGGGAGTTATGTGGTGTGAAGAAAGGGGTAAAGAACGAGAGAATAAATGAAGTATGTGGAGATGGTTTGGTCATGTGGATAAGGATTAATGAACAGTCGGTTGGGTTAAGGCGGGATGTATTGGGTGAGTGTGTTAGGAATCGAACGCTCGCTGGGAGACCGAAGAAAAATGGATATGAGTCAGTAAAGGAATGTCTGGACGAGAGAAATGCGAGTTTGGCGCGAGGCGAGAATAAGGTGCATAATAGGAGTGAATGTTGGGGTTTTGTAAGGAGGTATGGTTTTTGGCCCCCCTGGGCCAGGGGATGAACCACTACAACTTTGACGAGATGCCATAATGATGGTCCATCGCGGTCCTGAAGCTTCTAGGGTGGATTTTTCCTGACTGCGACGGAGTTCTCACTACGGTTTTGATGGGCGGTAGGCGCTGGGCTTTCTTTTTCGAGCGCTGTGTCATACTCTTCTACTACTCTACTTTTCCGATGCATGTCACGTCACGCTACCGCCAGTCTTGGGGAAAAGAGTGTGTGTATAATATATATATATATATAATATATTATAACTTATATATATATATATATAATAATATATATATACTAGGTATTAATATATATATAATATATATAATATATTATATATATATATATATATATATATATATATATATATATTAACTATATATTATATATATATAATATTAGTATACTATTATATATTCTTTTTGTTTCCAAGACTGGGAGTACGGTGCGTGACCAGCATCGAAAAAGAATAAGCAGTAGAAGAATATGATGCATGTCGGAAAGAAAGCCAGCCTTACCGCCACCCTCCTGTACCATTCATTAGTAAGAACTCGTCGCAGTCAGAAAATCCCCCCTGGAGCTTCACGGGACCGCGACGGATCCTCCCTATGGTAAATCGTCAGTGTAAGGGTTCATCCCCTGCCCAGGTGGGCCACAACATACCCCTTAGCAACACCCGCCATCTTCTCCAACCTGCACCTTCTTCTCGCCTCTGCCAACGCACATTTATCTCCTGCAGCATTCCTTTACGGACTCAATCCACTTTTTTTCTTCGGTCTCCCAGCCGGTGGTTCCCAACACTCACCATATACATCCGCTTAAACAACGGACTATATCCATTCGTTCCAAATGACCAAACCATCTCGACATACTTTTCATTTATTCTCTTCGTTTACCCTTTCTTCACACCACACAACTCTCTAATCGTTCATTCCTCATTTATCAATTCTTCTCACACGTTGCACGCCCCTAAGATTGTCCATCGCTGAACAACATTGAACTTTAGATCTATACTTCTTATTCCAGACATAGTTTTCACTACTATAACAATACGACAGGTAACAACATAACCTCACGCAATACTCTCACAGACCCTAGCGCAACTCCAGACTTAGTCCTTTACATTCACAACGATTTAATTCAACCAGCCACTTTCCCGCCATTCACAAATTTCCTACTACACTTGCATCATCCGTTTCCTTTTCATCCAACACATCCCTAAATATTTAAACTCACACACTTGTTTCCAGCTGCTCACCATCTACATAACTTCACACTGAGGCTATCCTCACTCATAACCATAACCTTATCGTTATCTACGTTTACTTTCCACAACACTTCTTTTACACACCCTGCATCTCTCTACAATCTTCTCAACTCTCTTCAGATTCGCCACAAAGAACCAAATCATCCGCACATAATAGGTAAGGTACCCTCCACTCATCTCCATCATTCTAACCATTTCCTGCAACCCCCACCTCTAATTCTTTCATAACCCCATCCATATATAAATTGGAAATAACCCAAGGAGACATAACACAGCCCTGTCTCACTCCGCTACTAATACAACAATCACCTTTGACACCATTTATTCTTACACACGCCTCACTATCCTCATGCATACTTTTCGATTCCCATTCAGAAGCCTACCACCCAAGCACCATATATCACTAATTAGCTGCATATGAGCTTCCCTATTACCCTATAAATACGCTGGTTGCAATTCAAAAACCTGAACATAACAATTATTCTTCTCCCTCATATTGTTTTCAAATGTAAAGATACGGATCATCACATCTCTACCATCCTAAACGCAAAGACGCACCTGTTCCTTCACCAATAAGTCCTTCAGTCACTCGGACGCACTCTTTCGACCCAAAATACCAGCATGTATCTTCCTACAACACTCAAATAAATTAATTCCCCTATAATTCTACAGTTCCCCTTATTCCCTTACCCTTATATAAGGGTTATATTACTGTTCTCACCTCCAATCCCTTGGAACTATATCCCTCCATAAACCCTTTGTTACACAAACTTCCAAATCCAATCACTCACTATCTCGCCTCCGTTCTTATTCTTTCACCAGTAATTTCCATCTATACCTGCAGATTTACCATATTAATATAATATATATATTATATTATATATATATATATATTATATATATATATATTATATATATATATATATATATATATATATATTATAATATATATATATAATGATATATATATTATAATTGATATATATTATATATATATATTATATAATATTATATATGTATATATATATATTTATTAGTATTATAGTAATATAAATATATATATATATATATATTATATATATATATATATATTCTTTATATATAATATTTATATTATATATATATTAATAATATATTATATATATAATATATATTATATATAATATATATAATATATATATATATATTTAATAATATAATATAATATATATATATTATATATAGATTATATATATATATATATATATTATATACTATATAAATATATATATATATATATATATATATATATATATATATATCCACTTCACTAATTCAAAAAAGCGACTAACCAAAATATACCTCGGGGATACCTTAAAAAATGCAACCTGAAATCAAACCTGATCAAACAACGTAACCCAATTAAAAAAACACCGCAAACTCAACAAGCAATAACCCTTGCCTCCCATAAATTTTGCTACCTGCAACTGGGTCTGGTTCAGACTTTGGAAGCTAAGAATTATAAATTCAGTCATAACCGAACTAAAGTCTAATAAATTAAATAAAAAAAATAATTCTTTATGTAGGAGGTTTGCACGGCTATGAAACAAAGGTATCAAAACTTCACCCCCCCCCCAAAAAAAAAAAAAAAAAAAAAAAGGTTAAAAGAAAAACATGGGTAGGGAATGGTGAATAGAAACATTAAATTTAAAAAATTTATTATATAAAATGATTGTCTTGCTATCTCTACTATAAAAAAAAAAAAAAAAAAAAAAAAAGACGGGTCATGTAATTATGAACCAACCACTCAAATGAATGGAATATCCATAAAGTGTCATATAACTGCTACAAAATCTAAAAATTCAAACACACTGTAAAAAAGTAACCTACTTGTACATATTAAAACAGGACTCGGTAAAAATATACAAAAATAATTAAATTAGAGAAACACATACAATAAAAAATATATAAAATATTAGGTCAATAATTTAATTAGAATTTAAATGATATTCACACACATAGTCAACCTTAAGAAATTTAAATTTTACTTATATTAAGAAAATAGTTTATCTTGGAAATATAATAGATTCTGACTTACAAATTACGTTGACCTTACAAAATACAAAGCACCAATAAGATTCTGTCCGACCAATTTTTAATAATTATATTTAAGAGTACACTGCGATTGAGTGATAATTAGAAACATTTACGATGCAGAAAGCGTATTTGTTTCATTTCTCGATAATTAATGTTTCAAGCAAGGTTGTGTGGTCAATTTAATATTTTGAGACAGACCGTGACCACCAAGAGAAAACAAATAACAAGGACTCTTCCAATGATGAAATATCTGACTCAAACTCGGGTTACAGCTACATTCCTTTGAAATACCAGATTCATTTTAAATAATGGACGGATAATAATACATCTCATAATAACATGAATCATCAGGTTACTTTCTTGGGTAAGAGACAATGATATAAATGAAAATATTGAATTATTAATAAACATCTTTTTTAACAAAAAAAAAATTGAAAGACTAGTTAATCAAATTTAACTCACAAATAGTACTGCTTAAAATCAAATAACCCTTAATCTTATGGTTACAACTATGCCTTTTTTATTTAATTTATTAATTTTTTACGAAAAATTACTATAAATTTATTAAAAAATACTAATATATTTATTCAAAGAGACAATCTACAACAAAACTTGGGTTGAGGTAAAGCTGCTGATTAAATTAATCTTATGTCCTCTTCGGTCTCAGGTAAGATGTTGATGTATATAAATATAGAATCAAAGTAAAACAAAAATGAATGGCTAAAGATAAGTAAGATGGTTCAAGCGATAAAGATTGCTTAAACTTTAGAACAGTGGTTAGCTATTCTTTATATCTATATATAATTATATATATATATTATATTACTATATTAATATATAATATATAGTATATATATATATATATATATAAATATATATATAATATATATATATATATTATATTATATTATATATATATATATTATATATTATATATGAATATATATTATATATATATATATATATATAACGTTATTATACTTTATATATATAAAATGATCTAATTTGTATTTTATATTTCTTTTACAGAGAAGTTGTATTGTTTACACAAGATAGTAGTGCCAACGACTTTCGTTTATATTTATCCTTAAATTAATTTAACCTCAGTAATATTATATCAGAATCATTCAATAAAATGGAAAACCAAATAACATAAGTATTGGGGATAATATCAAGAACAATTGAAGAGTGAGAGAGAGTGATTGAGTGGATCTTAGTCTGTGTGAGCTGTAAAAGTGCTATTGTTTATGGCCATATTTAATTCACTTTTATAGTAAAATAGACTAAACCTCAGTAGTAACGTCTCCGCAAAAATAAAAGATAATTATTAACAAGAAGTTTGACTTTCATCTTTAGGGTAATTAGGTTTAAAATATCATCTTAATTTTAGAATGAAATTCTCAGTAGTAACTGTAATAAAAGCTTCCAGCACAATTTTTGGATAACTTTCAAAAGTTCTGCACTTCTATCAACTTTCGTCTCAGCAAAGTTGCGACTCTTGAATTTGAGTTTAATGGGAGGAAATTTACATTTTTCTGCTTCAACACGTGGATCCTTTCGACTAATTTCTTGATAAAGAAACTTTTCAAATTCATCTTCTAAATCTTGCAGAAGATTGGGTGATAAAGATGGGAGTCGAACTAGCAGCTGTTCTATCATGTTGTCAACATTTCTACTTTTCTTCTTTATTACTTTAGTTCAAGAATGCGAACTATAATCAAATATGTTACCCCATCTTGTTTCATGATCAGTAATGACACTTGTCTTTGAGGATAAAGTCAAGTTTTGGGTTTGTAGCAACTGCTGCAACTTTTCGCACAATAGTTACGGTACCAAGTTGGCATCATGCAATTTTTTCAACCCATCACTAATAGCTAACTGAAAGGTCTGGTCAGCATTACACAATGAGTGTTGTGGTATATTTCTAAAGGCATTGAAGTAGTCTCACGACGGACCGGGGTAATGAACTCATTGTCAAAATGGTTTGGTGAAGTGGGTTGTGGTGATTTTTACTTTAAGGCTCATATTCTCATAATTTAGTTTTTTGTCATTTCAGGGAGACGGCTGTTGCTGAGGAAAAAACAAACAGAAATATTAGTAGAAAGGGGATATTCTTCTTCCTATCTCTCCCACTCAGTTCACATTTGCACTTAATTCATCACTTTGCTATGGGATGGGGATAATATTAGGAAGGGGGGGAGGGACTGGGATGGGAAAGAAAAATAGATAAATATGAATATTATATATATATATATATATATATATATATATATATATATTACATTTTTATTTACTAGTTTATATATATATATATATATATATAATATATTATATATATATATATATATATATATATATATATATTATATATATATATATATATATATATATATATGGAAAGAATAATATAAGAATCTACTGCCTTCTCCGGGATTGAACAACAGCCATTGTTGCGAATGAGACACATAAACCCGATAGCTTTTAGCAACTGGATCCATCTCCAACCCAAAAAAGTTTGGTTTAAGAAGACAAGTTGATAAAGCAACCGAGCTCCTTTCAAGGCGACCATCGAACCAGGTGTCCAGCGACATGTCCTATCCTGTTCTTTTCTATTGTAGTTGTTCTAATTAACCTCTCGCGACTACGGGTGCCCAAATTATAACGCCCAAGTACGTCGTGGGTGGTCATATTTTTGCCCCACGCATATTTTAAGCTTTTTTTTATTTTTTTTGCCGACTTTTTAGGTACGGATTATGTAATTCACTTTTGAGGTAAAAAGTTTGTTCTGTAGAAGTTTTGTTAATTTTCCTCTTTAGCTTCATCTAACATCCCTATTCTTTAAAAGCCCTTCTGATTGAACACAAGTTTTGAACCTAAAGAGTAATTTTTTTTTTTTGCCCAAATCAGCAACAAAATTAAAAAATTAATAAAAAAAAAACTATACATAGAAATTTGTTCAAATTTGGCTGTTATATTCCTAGATACGTACGAAACCAATTTTTGATATCAATATAGCCCAACAAATTAGCTGAAAATATTTATATTCGATTTTACCCTCGCGAGTATTTGTGGGTCATTTTTTTCCCACGCCACTTTAGCTCTTCGTAAGTTTTTTTATTTTTGAACCAATTGTTATGAAATTTTGTGTACATATATTTCAACATGTCCCTGAGGAATACCTGGAACGAGAAAAAGATTGAACAAAAAAATAAGTTTGATTTTTTTAATAAAAGAAAAAGTGTGGGCAAAATTTAACCCACGAGTACTCGCGAGGGTTTTAAATATTGCATATTAATCGCAATTATATAAGATGTAAATAAAGAATGAACAAGTATTCATTCTCTTTTCACAAACCTTTTCTGTACCATTTTAAACTTTGTATATTAGCAAAAAAATGAAATGTGTAATAACTTCTTTAAAAAGGTTCCAACACTGCTGACTAAATTTTATAACAAAAATAAAAGAATATTTAGATTTAATATGAGAAAAATATATAACACTAGTATACTACGTATGAACTGACAATGAAATATTTTAAGAATATCTGAAATGTACATCAAGAATAAATGAATAAAAAATTAAAAACACTTCCCAAAATCTGACTCTCACTACACCCATTGAAAAAACCAACTTCAACTTGTTGTAAAACTTTCAACTCCAAAAACAATGTTTTCTGTTGTTCTTTTTAAACCATGTATAGTAAAAAAAAATTCTTAGTTTTCTAGTGATTGAGTATATGACGCCTTAACTGATATTTATTACTGCACTTATAAGGGCAATCAGCACACTTGAACAATTTCTCTTTCAAATGTGTCGTCATATGCACTTCCAGATTATCTTTACGATTAGAAGCAAAACTACACTCAGAACATGCGTATTTCCGCTCATTGGAATGAGTGCGAATGTGAGTAAGGAAGTTGCTTCTATGGTTGCCTTCATATTTGCATTCAGAGCATTTAAACATCTTTGTTTTGGTATGCATGTTTTGTATATGTAATTTCAGATTACTATTGCATTCAAAACTACAATGTGGACATTTTAATAATTTGGTATCACTGTGTATTTGAGAATGTTTTTTTAATGTGGATCCCTTATAACACTTAAAATCACAATGAGAACAAGCATATGAATACCGACCACCATGACGTCTGGCCTCATGCTCTTTAATATTATTCTTATAATTAGTCTCGAAATCACACTTCGAACATTTGTAAAGCTTTTCACTGGAGTGTTGTAATACGTGTTTTTTCATTCTAGTTTTACTATTGCAACCGTAATTACATTCAGAACACAAGAATTGTTTCTTCTGACTATGATTAAGAATATGAACTTTCAATGAATGTGATTGACTGGTAGAATAATCACATTCTGAACATCTAAAAGTTTTAAATTCAAAGTGGTTTTCAAGATGATGTTTTAAACTTTCTTTTCGATTCGTCTTATAATCGCATTCAGGACAATGAAATATTTTCATACCAGTGTGATTTAAAAGATGAGCTTTGAAGGTATTAATATCATTAGTTTTATAACTACATTCAGAGCAGGTATATAACTTTGATGGTAAATGAGTCATCAGATGGCGTGTAAATTTATTACTATGGAGACTTGAGAAACTGCATTCAGTGCACTTGTGGAGCTTCGTATGAATTTGAAAATGGAGGGTTAAATGCTTTTCTTTCCTAGTCTCAAAATTACATACTGAACATTTAAAGACTTTATCTCTGTTCGGTTCACAAAAATGCAAATTAAATAGGGAAACATCAGCGCTTTCATAAGAACATTTTGAACATTTAAATGAAGAATGAGTTGATAAATGAGAATTAAGCTCACTTTCGTTACTACCTTCAAAACTGCACTGAGAACAAAGAAACTTTTTAGTGTTTGAATGAGAAGACAAATGTTGCGAAAGTTGCTCTTCATCACTGCACTTGAAAGTGCACTGAGCACATTTGTAGAATTTTGTATCTTTCAAATTTATAACATGGTTTACTTCATTTTCACTATTACAGATCATTGATATTATATCAGACATAGAATAAACCTTTAAGTTGTCCAAATTAGCTGTAATATAATCACAATCTGATTTTTCTTTATTATGTAGTAGTAAATGAGATACAAGGTCGGGACAAAAATCAGTTTCAAAATCACACATATGACAAGTGTACTTACTTTTCTTTTGGGGATGGGTACTATATCCATTTAAGTGAGTTATCACAGAATCGGAATTGATCAATTTTTGATGATTAGATGCAGAATCAGTGGGACTAGATTTAGATTTTAAAAACCTTAGTTTTATGTTGCTTTCAAGACTATCAATTAAACCTGTCTCAATGTTCGAAGTTCCTTGCATCAAAGAATTGGCATTGATTGATTTATGGTGATCAGTTGCAAAATCGATGGCACTAGATTTAGATGTTGAGTGATTTAGTTTTATGTTGTCTTCAGGACTATCAGTTAAATCTATCACAATGTTCGAATTTCCTTGCATCAAAGAATTGGCATCAAGCAATTTTTGGTGATCAGTTGCAAAATCAGTGGCCCTAGATTTAGATGTTGAGTGATTTAGTTTCATGTTGTTTTCAGGACTATCAGTTAATAATATCTCGATGTTCGAACTTCCTTGCAATAAAGATTTGGCATTGATCAATTTCTGGTGATCAGTTGCAAAATCAGTGGCCCTAGATTTAGATGTTGAGTGATTTAGTTTTATGTTCTCTTCAGGACTATCAGTTAATAATATCTCAATGTTCGAACTTCCTTGCAATAAAGATTTGGCATTGATCAATTTCTGGTGATCAGTTGCAAAATCAGTGGCCCTAGATTTAGATGTTGAGTGATTTAGTTTTATGTTCTCTTCAGGACTATCAGTTAATTCTATCACAATGTTTGAACTTCCTTGCAATAAAGATTTGGCATTGATCAATTTTTGGTGATCAGTTGCAAAATCAGTGGAACTAGATTTAGATGTTGAGTGATTTAGTTTTATGTTCTCTTCAGGACTATCAGTTAATTCTATCACAATGTTTGAACTTCCTTGCAATAAAGATTTGGCATTGATCAATTTTTGCTGATCAGTTGCAAAATCAGTGGAACTAGATTTAGATGTTGAGTGATTTAGTTTTATGTTCTCTTCAGGACTATCAGTTAATTCTATCACAATGTTTGAACTTCCTTGCAATAAAGATTTGGCATTGATCAATTTTTGCTGATCAGTTGCAAAATCAGTGGAACTAGATTTAGATGTTGAGTGATTTAGTTTTATGTTCTCTTCAGGACTATCAGTTAATTCTATCACAATGTTTGAACTTCCTTGCAATAAAGATTTGGCATTGATCAATTTTTGCTGATCAGTTGCAAAATCAGTGGAACTAGATTTAGATGTTGAGTGATTTAGTTTTATGTTCTCTTCAGGACTATCAGTTAATTCTATCACAATGTTTGAACTTCCTTGCAATAAAGATTTGGCATTGATCAATTTTTGGTGATCAGTTGCAAAATCAGTGGAACTAGATTTAGATGTTGAGTGATTTAGTTTTATGTTCTCTTCAGGACTATCAGTTAATTCTATCACAATGTTTGAACTTCCTTGCAATAAAGATTTGGCATTGATCAATTTTTGCTGATCAGTTGCAAAATCAGTGGAACTAGATTTAGATGTTGAGTGATTTAGTTTTATGTTCTCTTCAGGACTATCAGTTAATTCTATCACAATGTTTGAACTTCCTTGCAATAAAGATTTGGCATTGATCAATTTTTGGTGATCAGTTGCAAAATCAGTGGAACTAGATTTAGATGTTGAGTGATTTAGTTTTATGTTCTCTTCAGGACTATCAGTTAATTCTATCACAATGTTTGAACTTCCTTGCAATAAAGATTTGGCATTGATCAATTTTTGGTGATCAGTTGCAAAATCAGTGGCACTAGATTTAGATGTTGAGTGATTTAGTTTCATGTTGTTTTCAGGACTATCAGTTAATAATATCTCAATGTTCGAACTTCCTTGCAATAAAGATTTGGCATTGATCAATTTTTGGTGATCAGTTGCAAAATCAGTGGCACTTGATTTAGATGTTGAGTGATTTAGTTTTATGTTCTCTTCAGGACTATCAGTTAATTCTATCACAATGTTTGAACTTCCTTGCAATAAAGATTTGGCATTGATCAATTTTTGCTGATCAGTTGCAAAATCAGTGGAACTAGATTTAGATGTTGAGTGATTTAGTTTCGTGTTGTTTTCAGGACTATCAGTTAATAATATCTCAATGTTCGAACTTCCTTGCAATAAAGATTTGGCATTGATCAATTTTTGGTGATCAGTTGCAAAATCAGTGGAACTAGATTTAGATGTTGAGTGATTTAGTTTTATGTTCTCTTCAGGACTATCAGTTAATTCTATCACAATGTTTGAACTTCCTTGCAATAAAGATTTGGCATTGATCAATTTTTGGTGATCAGTTGCAAAATCAGTGGAACTAGATTTAGATGTTGAGTGATTTAGTTTTATGTTCTCTTCAGGACTATCAGTTAATTCTATCACAATGTTTGAACTTCCTTGCAATAAAGATTTGGCATTGATCAATTTTTGGTGATCAGTTGCAAAATCAGTGGCACTAGATTTAGATGTTGAGTGATTTAGTTTCATGTTGTTTTCAGGACTATCAGTTAATAATATCTCAATGTTCGAACTTCCTTGCAATAAAGATTTGGCATTGATCAATTTTTGGTGATCAGTTGCAAAATCAGTGGAACTAGATTTAGATGTTGAGTGATTTAGTTTTATGTTCTCTTCAGGACTATCAGTTAATTCTATCACAATGTTCGAACTTCCTTGCAATAAAGATTTGGCATTGATCAATTTTTGGTGATCAGTTGCAAAATCAGTGGCACTTGATTTAGATGTTGAGTGATTTAGTTTTATGTTCTCTTCAGGACTATCAGTTAAATCTATCACAATGTTCGAATTTCCTTGCATCAAAGAATTGGCATTGATCAATTTTTGGTGATCAGTTGCAAAATCAGTGGCACTAGATTTAGATGTTGAGTGATTTAGTTTTATGTTCTCTTCAGGACTATCAGTTAATTCTATCACAATGTTCGAATTTCTTGGCATCAAAGAATTGGCATTGATCAATTTTTGGTGATCAGCTGCAAAATCTGTGGCACTAGATTTAGATGTTGAATGATTTAGTTTTATGTTGTTTTCAAGACTAGTATTTAATCCTGTCACAGAGTTCGAATTTCCTTGCATCAAAGAATTGGCAATGATCAATTTTTGGTGATTAGTTACAAAATGGCCGGCACTAGATTTAGACGTTGACTGATTGAAAATTTCAGCCGCAGTTATGTTGTTTTCAAGGCTAACATTTAAAACTATCTCAATGTTCGAATTTCCTTGCTTTCTTTGATTCAAAGAATTGGCATTAATCAATTTCTTGTGATAAGTTGTAGAATCGCAGACACTAGATTTAGACGTTGAATCATTTAGTTTTATGCGGTTTCCAAGACTATTATTTAATCCTTTTTCAATGATCGAATTTCCTTCCTTAATCTTAGCTAACGTTTTGTCAGAAAATTTCGAACTCAATTTCAAGTATGAGTGAGGAATGAAGTGATTTATTAGATGAACTTTGAAAGTCTCTGCATTCTCACTTTCAAAATTGCATTCTGTGCATTTCTTAAATTCAACATGAATTTGTGAATGCAGTTTCAAGATTTTTAGATTTCCTGTTTCAAATATACACTCCAAACACTTCCAAACTTTCACAGTGGCTTGATCAGGAGTATAAAGGTCTAGTGACTTACCTCTATTGCAAATCAAATTTATTATCTCAGATAAGGATAACAAATGAAAATTTATATTCTTATCATTTGAAATGCTGAAACATTTACTAAGAATGTTTTCAGGATTCTTTATACACTTCGAATTGTGTCTTTTTATCGTAGCTTTATAATTTGTTTTATAATAACAATGTTCACACTGGAATAGTTTTTCATTTGCATGACTTAAACAATGAGAAATAAAAGTTTCATAGTTGCTTGTTGCATAACTACATTCATGGCATTTAAACTTTTTCTTTTTATGAGGCTCGTCATTATCCGATATTTCCTCCTCTTCAATATCTGACATTTCATCCTCAAAGTCATTGTCCGATATTTCCTCCTCTTCAATATCTGACATTTCATCCTCAAAGTCAGAGTCCTGACTTTCGCAACTGTCTGACAGTTCGCTGTGCTCTTCATCAGATGATTCGTCTGCAACAGGTTTGTTAGACTGCCTCGACCTTTTCCTGAAGGTGTAAGGTACAGATTCACTTTCACTTGTAGACTGATCTAAGTGAGTTATCAGATGATCTTTGAATATCTCTGTATCAGTGCTTTCATAACTGCATTCAGGGCATTTCAGGACTTCAGAATGAATTTGTGAATGAAATTCCAAACACTTTTGATTATCAGCTTCAAAACTGCATTCTAGGCATATTAAGGGTTCTGTAGGGGATGGAACACAGAAGCATCTTCATCCAATGATTTTCTATTATTATAAATTAAAAGCATTATCTCTGATAAAGATAAAGAAATATATTTTGTATTTTTCGATTGATTAGGAATAACACAATTTTCGTTGGAATTTAATTCAGCTTTCTCTGGGCAACATTTTAAATTATGACGTAATAAACTACATTTGAAATTTGATTCATAATCACAATAGTCACATTTGAATAATTTAATATTTTTATGGTTGGCGCAGTGTACATCAAATACTTCTTTAGAATTGGTTGCATAAGAACAATCACTGCATTTAAACTTCTTAATATTTAAATGACCTAAACTAGAAGTACCACTATTAGATATTTTTTCATGGTTTTCATAATCAGCTAAGTGTTTAGAAAAAGATTTTTTGGAGAGTCTTGATCTTAATTTCTTAGGCACAAACAAACTTTCATCTGAATCAGAAGAGTAGTCCTTCCTCAGACGTTTCTGTCTCAATTTATTTCTATAATCTTTCCTTTGACATTGCTCCAAAATCTGAAAGAAAGAAATAATAATTAATTGATACACTTGCACCATGTTTTCGATTGTGGAAATTATTTACAAAGATTTATTGAATTATTATATAGTTTATTGTTTAATGATTATCAGAAGCTAAACATTGACAAAATGAGAAAACGGTCCAGGCTGGACGGAAGAAAACCCGTGTCAAGGATAAATTCCTAGACCAAGCGCCAAGTGATGTCAATGGGATGGAATCACAAACTGGTTAGTAGACTTAGTTTACGAAGAAACGAAAAAATGGTGTTTAAATGAAAGGACGGTGAGTCTTCCAAATGAAGTAAGTCTTCATTGAATAGTTTCGAGCGCAAAGAGAGGAATAACCTCTGACGTAAAAAGTCAATACCGGACATTCTATAACTAAGTGAGGAATTGAAGATGTGAAGATTTCGCAAAACTGACAGACTGGGTGGAGAGGATACCTTAAAATGTAATGGCCATGAGCTGAAGGTCCATGTGGCTAGTAGATGCCGAGCCAGGACCACACCTAGGTTAGCAGACTAAGCCAGCAATACGAGAGAGACCACTCCCCTGGCCAGGCTTGATGCTGCGGAGTTTTGCTCCATTGATGTCACTCCTGCCAACTTGCTGGAAGCCCTGACGAATGTGAGGAATATAGTCTGTCGAGGGAATGAGGGTCCATATTGGGGTCCGTCGCGCAGTCCCGTGAATCTATCTGGGTGGATTTTCTGACTGCGACAAGTTCTCACTAATAGAGGTTAATAGAGGGGCAAAGCTGGACTTTCTTTTCGATTGTGTCATATTCTTCTACTGCTTTTCTTTTCCGAACGATGATCAGCTGGGGAGCGACAACTTAGCAAATAAAAGCCGACCACGGATGAGATGGTCTTCTCCCACGACGGAAAGGCTTACACGGGTGATACTTGCACGCCTCCGTATCGGCCACACCAATATCACTCACAGTCACTATATGTCACGGAACCCCCCTCCCATTTGCAAATTTTGCCGTTGTGCCACCCAACGTCATCTGATCGAGATTCATGTCATTGATTGTTCCACAGCTGCCTATTCGCCGCGTCAATTTTCGCTACTTATCAGAGTCCATAACACCTTCCTGAAAGATTATACCCTATCTTTTCGCGAATTCTTCCCACCTTTAGCAGATAACCCTAGTTTCTTGTATGCTTAAGAACATGACATGTTCTTTAAACATGATTTTATGGTAATCTTTGGACTACTTGATAATTACAAAGGAGCTATATGTTTATTTTATTATATTTATGTATTTTTGACTGACTGATATATTATTTACCTCATCAAATCTTTCTTTGACATTTGTAACATATATATGACAGGGCCTCCCATGTGCTGATTTTTCAGCCCAGTATGGCTGCTTCTCTGTGAGCCGTGTTGGGTCCTGTACACTGACTCGAAAAAAAAAAAAAAAAAAAAAAAAAAACATATATAGATATATATATAATATTATATATATAATATATATATATATATATATATATATATATTAATATATATATAATATATATATATATATATATATATATACTAATAATATATAATATATATATATATATATATATTATAATATATTATATATACATATATATATATATATATATATTATATAATTTAATATATATCATATATAGATATATATAGTATATATATACTAAGAGTAAAAAAGAAGCGTGGATGAATGTAACTAAAGCAAATGATGAATGTTTCTTCAAAAAGAAATGATGCTATGGAATTATATAAGAGGAAAAAAGAATACTAAAAGGTGCATAGAAGGAGAAACAAGAGGTAAATGAACAGTATTGAAGGAGGATGAATGAGGACTAACAAGGGGAATAGGAAGCTCTTTGAAGGAAGCGCGAAAGTTAGAATGAGATGTTAATTGGGAATGCTGCTCAGAATAATGCAATAAGCGAGGTGCTTTTGTAACTTGATGAAATGGATGTGAGGGGAGTGTGGAAAGACACTTCGAAAATCCTGCACAATATTAACAGTAATGATGACGAGTGTTAGGAATGGTGTGGGTTGATGGTACAAGAAGGAATTATATGTATTTTGGGGAATGAGGTTTCATTAGTTAAGGAGGAGGTAATGGGAGAGTGAGAAAGTTGAAAATGGTAAAATCTGCAGGTATAGATGAAGATTATACTGGTCGAAATGATCAGGCGGAGGCGAGTGTGATTGATTGGATTGGAAGTTGTGTAATAAAGCGTTTTGGAGGGGTATAGTTCCAAGGATTTGGAGGAGAGCAGTAATAGTACCTTTATAAAGGGTAAGGGGGAAAAAGGGAACTGTAGGAATTAATAGAGGGAATAAGTTATATTTGAGTGTTGTAGGGAAGGTATATGCTGGCATTTTGGTCGAAAGAGTGCGATGAGTGACTGAAGGACTGATTGGTGCAAGAACAAGTTTTTGCGTTTAGGAGTGGTTAGAGGATGTGTGGCGATCAAATCTTTACATTAAACGAAATGATTGAGAAAATGAAGCGGAGAGAATAAATTATATTTTAGGTTTTATGGATTTGCAACAGGGCCGTATGATGAGTTAATAGGAAGCCTATGGCACGGGTATTAGTGGAATATGGATGATTGGGTGGTAGGCTTTCTGAATGGAATCAAAAGTTATGATATGACGATAGTGAAGGTGTTGTAAGAATAAAATGTGTAAATGTAGATTGGTTTAGGGATTAATAGCGGAGTGAGACAAGGGTGTGTTATGTCTCCTTGGTATTTATTTGTATTATGGATGGGTTAATGAAAGAATTACGAGGTGGGATGGCAGGAAATGGTAGTTAGAATGATGGAGAATGGAGATGAGTGGAGGGGCCCTACCTATTATATGCGCGGATCGGATTTACGTACTGTGTGGCGATCTGAAGAGAGTTTGAGGGATTGGTAGAGAGATTTGCAGGGTGTGTAAAGGAGGGGTTTTGAAAGTAACGCTAGATAAAGAGTAAGGTATGGTTGTTGAGTGAGAGACAGTCCTCAGTGATGTAGTTATGGTAGATGGTGCAGCAAGCTGGGCAAGTGTACTGAGTTTTAAAGTATTTAGGGTATGTGTTGGATGAGAAGGGACGGCATGATGCAGAGTGTAGTTTAGGAAAGTTGTGCAATGGCAGGAGGTTGCATGGTGCAATTTAAATCGTTGGTGAATGTAAAGGGAGCTAGTCTGAGTGCGCCTGCAGGTCTTACAATGAGCGGTTATGTTGCTTACTGTGTTATTGTATGCGTAGTGAAGACTATGTCTGGAATAGAAGTTTAGATTAAAGTTCAAAATGTGTTCGATGGGACAATCTTAGGCAGCAATGCTAGGGTGTGAGAAGATTAATAAATGAGGAATGAACTTAATATAGAGAGGTTGTGTGGTGTGAAGAAAGGGGTCAAATGAGAGATAAATGAAAGTATGTTGAGATAGTTGGTCATGTGAGAAAGGATGAATGATAGGCCGGTTGGTTGAGCGAGAATGTATTAGTGGGTGTGTGCTTTGGGACGAACGGTGGGAGACGGAGAGAAAGTGGATTGAGTCGTGAAAACGAATGTCTGAAGGAGGAAATGGTGGAGTGCAGAGAGCGAGTTTAAAGGTGCATGATAGAGAGAGGAATTGCCGGCGCGTTTTGTATGGGGGCATGGTTGTGGCCACCTGGGCCAATGGGGATGAACCCTTACATGACGATTTACCATAGTGAGGGTTCCGTCGCGGCGCTCCCATGATGCTCTAGGGTGCAATTTTCTGTCTGTGACGAGCTCTCAGTAATTAATGGTACAGAGGGGAAGGCGTAAGGTCTGGGCTTTGCTTTTCGACGTTTGACATGTTTCTCCTACTGCTTTATCCTTTTCCGATGCTTGTAAGCACTTACCCCAATCTTGGGGGCAAAGAGGAAGGTGAAGAAAGAATAGAAAAATAATATATATATAATACTTATATAATAATTATATTATATATATATATAATATTATTATATTATATTAATATTATATAATTATATATATATATATATAGTATTATATATATTTTATATATATTATATATATATATATATTAATTATATATATATATATATATGGTATATATACCTCCCTATATCATTATCATCAAGTAAAGTGTGTCGCAGTATATTAGATAAATTTGAAATGATTGATGAAAAATGACCGTAGACTAGATCCATTGTAGACTCTTAAAAATTACTAACCTTTTTATGAGTATATTTCAAGTCTTTCAGAAGGACTAATGGATACTTTGATTTCAATATTTCCTTGAATTGTGATCCAGACCCACCCTCAGCATTAACTCTAGACCCATCCTCTGTGTCAAATGGCTCCTTTTTCATTATATGTGAATCATAAACTGTTAAGTTGAATGTCATTATTGAAAAGAAAATAGAGAGAATCAAGAAATAAAAATACACGACCATGACTTTTCGATTCAAACATTTCAACGTTCAATAAATCTACACTTTGAAACAGTTTGGCTACATTGTTTATAAAGAAGTATTATTAAAAAAGCATTCTCTTCTATCTCCATCTTCCTCGTTCTCCCCAAAACTGGGGGTAAGGTGCGTGACATGCATCGGAAAAGAAAAGCAGTAGCCCAGCCTTACCGCCCCTCTGTACCATTAGTGTAAGAACTATCACAGTCAGAAATCACCCTAGGACTTCACGGGACCGCGACGGACTCTCACGAATGGTAAATACGTCAGTGTAAGGTTATCTCCTTGCCCCAAGTTGCACGCCGACACCAACCCACCTCCCAGAAACTCCGCCATTTCACTCTATTAAGCACCTTATTCCGCACTTCTTGACCAAATCACATTTCTCTGTTCAGAATATCGTTTACTGACGCATTGTCATTTTTCCTCTGACATCCAGTTGGTCAAATTTCCGAATTATTACTGTTGCATATACATCCGCGCTTAACAACCTATTTATCATTCATACTTTCACATGAACAAACCATCTGAACATACTTTCATTTTATTCTCTTCGTTTACCCCTTTCTTCACACAACACAACTCTCCAATACAATTCATTATATATTTATCAATTTTTCTCAACCTAACACGCCCCTAAGATTGTCCATCACAAGAACATATTGAACTTCAGATCTATACCTTCTTATTCAGATCATAGTCTCACTACAAACAACAACGGTAACAACATACCTTCATGTAAGACCCAAGCGCACTCAAGAATTAGTCACCCTTTAAATTCACCAATTCGATTTAATTGCACCCAGCCGCATTACACCATTCACAACTCTTTCTACACCTACACTCTGCATCACCCGTACCCTTTTCATCAACATATATATACTAAATATTCAAACTCAGACACTTGTTCCAACCTCTGATTTCTTGTATTCCATCTCATTAGTAGTGACTAACATGTCAAGGATATTATTTTTCATACCCACAATTTAACTTTCAAACTCGTCTTTACACACCCTGCACAATCTTCTCTACCAATCCTCTCAAACTTCTCTTTCAATTCGCCACAACAAACAAATCATCCGATTATAATTAGGTAGCAGGCAGCCCTCCACTCATCTACCATTTCTCCTCATGTCTATTACCATTTCCTGCCATCCCCACCTTCCAATTCTAAACCCTCATCATAATACAAATGAATAACCAAGCGAGGCTGAACACAAAAAGCGCATAACATTTAAAACTTAAATTGAGAAAGAAAATCAAACTTGACAGGCTCACTAGATCGGATGGATCTGTGATGCAGTGATAAGATAAAAAAAAGTAGGTTTTATCCATTTGGTAATGTTTAATCCGAAAAAATAATAATAATATAATAATAATAATAATAATAATAATAATAATAATAATAATAATAATAATAATAATAATAATAATAATAATAATAATAATAATAATAATAATAATAACAAATTTTATTTTTTATTTCTAGTTTGGGTCAAAGCAACTAAGGTGATTTTTTTGATTTTTAAATTTTAATGCGATAAGTTTGGATTCGTAACTCACGCGAAAATATTTGACAAGTTACAAATTATGATATCGCGTTGGACTTACGAATCTGGAACAAAATAGCAAAAAAATCAAAAAAATCACAAATTAATTTTTTTAAAAAAAATCAAAAAAATCACCAAAATTGATAATCCTGATTAATAAGAAAAATTAATAATATAATAATAACTAATAATAATAATAATAATAATAATAATAATATAATAATAATAATAATAATAATAATGATTATAATAATAATTTTATTTTTTAATTCATAAAGATGAACCAGTTAAATATTAGTTAAATTAGTAAATAATAATATTGAAGTAAATAATATCTTCTTTGTAGATAATATAAATGGATTAAAATTAGCTTTGACCCTGAACTTAATCCTTCCTTTGTATTACACTAATAATATGCACAAGTCACGGAAAAAAACTATTAATGGAGGGGGACAAAACATAGCAAAAGAGAAAGGACCCACATAAACTCATACTTAACACAAACTTCTGATATAAGCACAAGGCTTTCTTACAACTGCTAATGGAAGTTAGATCAACATTTATGAATGCATTAATAAAAAGGTTAATTTTCTACTGAACAGGGAATTGAACATCCCTTTTTATTAGCAAATGTAATAGGTAAATAGTAGGAATAGATTTCTTTGGCAAATATGAATTTTCATTAGATTTTAGTAATAATAAAATTATTGATGCGAATACTCGTTTATCTTGTGAGGTTATTCAAGGGAATGACTTTGAACACTTCCCATAACAAGCAATTTTAATTACATAAATTTTAATCTCTCTCTAGCGCCTTCTCTTTTACTGATCTATTAATTGATTACAAAATTTTCTTTGTTCATATTTATGGTTTCTTAAGGACATATATTTTATTTATTTAATGACATATATTTTAGGATTAAGGTATTTTTTATTTAGATTTAAGAGTTCAGTCAACTTGATAAAATTGTATTTATTAAATTTTCGCATTGTATTTGATTATTCTTATTTATGTAGACCTTCGTTAGGTTTGGGTTGGGGTTTTTGAAGGTTTAAAAATTTTTTTTTTTTTTTTTTTTTTTTTTTTTTTTCATAATATTGTTGGGTATGTGAGTTTTTTTTTAAATAAATTAATTCTCGAATGTTGTTTATTTGTGCGTTGTTTTTTTCTCTTCTTTCTCTCTGATGTTTATCTTTTCATGTTAGGATAGACTCAACAACTATGAAATAAATTAGTGAGTGGGTCGAACCCACCAACATATTGGGCGAATCGAACCACCACAAGATAGGTACATACCATCATTTTAAAGACTTATGTAATACTTTAGTTCCTTGTTAACTACATTGAACAATTAATTGGTCTTATATTTCATATATATTATATAATATATATATATTATATTATATATTTTATTATATATTATATAATAAATATATATATATATATATATATAATATAATATAATATAATCTCAATAGTATATATAAAACATTACTATATATACATATAATAATATATATATATATTTATATTATAATATAATATATATATATCATATATATTATATAATATATAATTTAATATATATTATTATAATATTATATATTAATTTATATATATCAGTATATGTTAAACCACAAGTAACCCTAAACTATCATTCCACTAAATAAAAAAGCTAATCATTATACCCAAATTAAAACAGGAAAAGACCCCTATGACCCTTCATCATAGCGCCCCATATCTCTATTATCAACACTATGCAAAACTACTAGGAAAAACAATACTAAACAAAACAACTCCACACATCATCAAACAAATTCCAACACGGATTCAAACAAAACCATTCAACTACAACCACACTCACTAACATTATACAACCCACAATCAACGGAATAAACTCAAAACCAACTCTTAAACCAATAATCCTAGCAATCAACAACAGCAAAACATTCGACACAGTACCTAAACACAACCTGATTCACAAAACAAAATAACAAAATCTAACATCCCCACTAACGTAAAGAAATGGATTTCCAACTTTCTATCAGGACGAACAGCACAAATACAAACAAACTATATAAAACCCAGAACAGTCAGCATCACCCAGGGTGACAATATTATCCCCCACACTATTCAACCTATTTACGGCTGATCGACCTCAACCACAAACAAATCACATAATCATAACAACCTACGCAGACAACATCACCATAACACCATAGCCACTACATACCAGAACCTAAGCACAGCTACATACCTAACACAACAATACATCAACCAACTCCAAACAGATGGCTAACAGAAAACAGAATGTCTGCCTCACCAAACAAATCCTCAATTACATTAATTACCACCAACTGCCAACTTGGCACCACACACCTGCTAGTTTACCTAAACTCCCAAAATCCTCAGATTAACACTCGACACGCATCTCACCTTCACAAAACACATAGACAAAATAACTTCATCAGCTAACAAGAAACTGAACATATTAAGAACCATTGCTGGCACAGACTTCACAAACAATAAACTAACATCCACCACTATATACAAACAATACATTTTCCTGACCCTAAACCATGCTTCTCCAACCTTGCATCCACTACTGACTAAAAGTAACAAAGCGACCCCAAACGACACGAAACAAAGCTCAAAGAATCATAACAGGATGCACATCAACACCACAACACCTGCATGAAGAAACAAAATTTCTACCCATAGACACACACTTAGACATAATAGGCACACAATTCTTTTCCAAAACTCAAGCACCCCAACATCCATGCCATATTACGCTCTAAAACCCTAACCACCACAGCCTCAAACAACCTTTTTCTTCACCAGCCCTATTAAACAAACAAATCCTGAACAACATTTCACCACCACCAAACAACACAACATACAACAAACAAATCCACACAACACTAACAAAAAACCACTTAAGACGCAGACAACATTTTAAACAAACACCCACCAGAAATAACACCAGAATTCAACTCACTACCAAGAACCAGTCAGTCATCCTTGGCAAAGCTAAGATGCGGCCGTCATCCCAAATTAAAATAATACAAACAAATTCAACCTTAACCAAACCACCACAAGCATCTGTCAAAACTGTAACAAGATTCTGGAGGACACATCCAACTTCTTTCCTGTGTAAGCAATTCTCAACATTGAACAACATGGAACATAACATCCCTGGAGGATCTTTGGAGGAGACTGGTGGCATCAGCGGGGTACCTGAATGCAGTGTGGCCTCTCCCATGACAGGGTGGTTAGGGGTGAGAAGGTAAGGTAAGGTATATATATATATATATATATATATATATATATATATATATATATATATATATACCAGTAATAGTATATATATATATATATATATATATATATATATATATATATATATATATATATATATATATAAAATGGATCTTTTGTAATACTACAAATGCTCGTAGTTAGCTATCTATTGATGATATAGTCCCTTGAGGTAATATTTTTCAAGAATGGAAGTAAAAATATTTATTAATACACAACAACTTAATTAAAATTACAGAAACAAAATAAAAGAGGATTTTAAATTTTAGCTGTTACTGTATATTCAAAGGACAAAGAACTGGTGTTGATATGAATTCAGCTACTCCATTCCATCTTCATTTCTGGCAACTTGTTAGTTTTTCAAAAAAGAAATTTTTAACAATGACGTTCTGTTTTTTAAGTTTTTTAAAGCGCTCATGAACTTGATCGATAAAACTTAAAAAACAGAATGTCATTGTTAAAAATTTCAATTTTGAAAAACTAACAAGTTGCCAGAAATGAAGATGGAATGGAGTAGCTGAATTCATATCAACACCAGTTCTTTGTCCTTTGAATATACAGTAACAGCTAAAATTTAAAGAAAAAAACAAAACAAAAAAAAACCTTTGCAATGGGGTTTTCGGTTTTTGGGGTGTTTTTTTTTTAATGCCAACCCTGTCGAATGCCTCTTAATAAACTGCTCAAACTTGGCAGACATCAAATGTAACTTTGATACACTTGCCTTGAAGGATGTGGGCCTGGCCTGCTGTGGTGGCACAATACCTTAAGATTATCCATTTCTCATAGGACTCGAGTGGGGAGCCACAAAATAAAAGTAATAAAAGCAAACAAATGAGAATACTAACAAGACTTACCTGAGGATCTTGATAATATAATTCATCGAGTATAACCAATTCGTCCTTAATTGAGGCTGTATATATATATAAGACATAAATATAAATCGTATATATATATATATATATATATATATATACCGTACTTATTGTATATACAAAAGAAATGGAAAAATCATAGAAACAAAAGATGACAAAATAATATAAATAAATTCCTAGGGTCAATAAAAGTAGCCAAAATTGTTTTATTTCAGTTAACAATTGATATAATTCAAGAAAAGGAATCAGTAGTGCAGCGTACTGAAGAGGGAAAAATAAACCAAGTGATAAAAAGCAAACAAATGAGAAAACTAACATGACTTACCTGAGAATCTTGATAATATAATTCATAGAGTATAACCAATTCGTCCTTAATTGAGACTGTTGGCTGCTCTTGCTTAATATGTAATTTAAGCGCCTCATTGTATAAATTACTCGATGAAGAATGGGTAACCTCAGAATTCTCAAAGAAATGGTCCTATAATAATAATAATAATAATAATAATAATAATAATAATAATAATAATAATAATAATAATAATAATTTTTACATTATTTACTGAAAAGTTTTTTATTTGGTAATTTTAATAAGGGAATATAGTTATTGTCTTTTAGTTAATACCATTTACAGATACAATACACATTCATTTGTAGTAAAATTTAAAAATTAATATTTTAAATTTTCAATTATTTCAAATATTGAAAAGATAATATATCATAAAAATCTGAATAAACTTATTAATTTCAATAATAATGAAGCATAATTATAGTTTTATTATTTGCATATTAGTAATTTTTAAAAATCTCAAACTTTTGAATATACAGAAACAGCTAAAATTTAAAAAAAAAAAAAAACATTTGCATGGCTTTTAGGTTTTTTGGGTGTTTTTTTTTTTTAATGACAACCCTGTCGAACGCCTCTTATTAACTGCTCAAAACTTGGCAGACAGTTCAAATGTAACTTTGAGTAACACTTGCCTTGGAAGGATGTGGGGCACTGGCCTGCTGTGTAGTGGTGGACAATACCTTAGTATTATCCATATGGAAACAGGACTTGAGTGGGGAGCCACAAAATAATTAAAAGATATATATATATATATATAATATTGATTATATATATTATAATATATATATAATTATATAATATATATATATATATATATATATTATATATCTGATAAGTAATATATAATAATTAATATATATACTCTAACCTAATCTCTACTACGTGCGAATGCCCTTTAACTATATTCCGCGTACATTCAAAATACTCTCTAACATATATAGTTTTATATGATTATACTATTAGACAAATATATATGTAAATTATAGTAGATATTAAATATTATTATAATTCTGTATTTAGATCATTACGTTAATGTGTTTTGACGCGGAAGAACGGATAATGAGTATATATAAAGCAAATCTAGATAATGGGTTATTAAGCTTATAGTTATTGAAATCATTTTAATATTATGGTGAGGTTGAATATATAAATATATGAATAGTAATTATTACATATATAGGTGTGTTTCAATATAATGAGTATGCTATTTTGCTGTCCATTCCTTTATCATCTGCATTACATTTCGTATTACCACTCCTCGCCTCTGCGATAGCCACCTTCCGACCTGTGCATCGGGAGCCTTCGTGTGACCGAACAGCCCTCGAACTGTGTCTGATTGATCAAAGCGCTAGTAGAAATATTCGCGGTGAATGTTCAGTTGTCTCTCTTCTGGTGTGACTGGGTTAATGTTAGCAACAACACTTTTGTCTTATCAGTCATATGCGGGAACCAAGCCCAAAAAGCCTAAAATTTATGACATATTTGTGGAGATCTGAAAATGATAAAACTCTTTCGGAGCGATCTTGCAGAGGCCCACTCGTAACCGCACCACTCTCCTCCCCCTCTCCTATCCATTTGTGCCAGATCCGATAGAACTTGATTTTTAGATAGTTACACTCGGTAACTTAGGGACCTCGTGCATAGAAGTTAGAGAGAATAGAAGTACCACGCCCTTATAGCCATGTTCGAATGGAGGACCACCGCACAATTGCGGTCTCATCGACCTCACTAGTCGCAAAAGAGTCGGGTCTAGTGTCTTCCAATTATTAGAGAGTTGGTGGTGTATAAGCATATCTCCTGGCTGGAGTAGTCCTCGAGGGTACTCATAGGGTCTATCCAAGGACGTCCTCGCACAAAATAAGCTTCGCGAGGCCGCCAGTTCCCTCACGCACCACCATATTATCCCCACAATTTGCAACAGATACTTTCACGCCATGGTTTATCACTTTCGCCCTATTATGGCACCTCTTGTATCTGTGTCGCCTCCTTTGGGCCCAAACCTATGAACAAATTCTATCTGCTCTTCCTATTGCCACGAGCATTTTTCTGCGTCCCCTTCATTACCGACTCAAATCCACTTTCTTTTTGTTCGGCTGTTTCTGCTGTTAAAGCAGTCATCACGTGTGGAAGCACGCTTCTCCTTCCGAGTAAACCCAAGGGGGAGTCATGTTGCTCGCGCAAGAAGCACACACGTGACAGGATTCCACTCGACTTGAATTCCGTTTGACTCAGAAACACCGGGGCAACTCGCAGCCACGGTGGGTTGTAACCGAAGAACGTTTTGGCCCAAAATCCCGAACTTTTATGCTTCTTCATTGTATTGCGACGGTGTACTTTGCATTGGCCAACGAGCTTCGTACGCTCGCAAAAGAAACCAACACACAGTTGTATACTCGTTATTCAAATACGATACCACTATAACATATATTCTTCCATTTACCCCTTTCTATCACACCACAAACTAGCTACTCGGCTCTCCTAAATATGGCTCTGCCATTTCTCTCAGTTAGTTCTGTAATCGAATGTTGGTTGAGGACCTTCTCAAGTCCATCATCTCTTCTTTACACCATAGCTCAAATCGTTCAGACCATAAGTCCAAGGGTTGTCCATAGTCCTTGGATTCATGAACAGCGTTGAAACGTTTTTATGCGCACCAACTGCACGGAGTCGGGACGAATCAGGTACCCATTATCTCGAAGGCGCTGTATACTATTGTACAGTGGCGAGCTAATAGACTCACTCATTGAGTTGCTAGGTAGGCGATAGTCGTCTCATTTTCTAGTGAGGATATACCGCTTCCCTATGATACAATATGAGGTGCGCTCTTTAGATCACTATTCAGTTCCGTTCACCGCACCGTTAGCGAGATAGCATGTCGGTTAACTCGGGAGAGTTGAAGTGATGCTCAATATATTACAGTAACTCTCTAGCGACTGCTCCATGCTATACACACCATAGTCTAGGCTGCAATCAAAATCTCCTTTGAGACTGGTAATCCGCTTATAATACGATATTTTGCCAACGCTCGTTTTCAGCGCAAAACAAAGTATTACATTTATAAGCATGCACACAACATGTACGCACGCATCAACACATCTAAATGAGTAACCTTAAATCGTTAGATCACCCAATGGAACCTACATACAACACGTCATTCACATCATACACAGTTAGCAATGCTCATCTTCAATCCTCGGCTCCTTCCGCAAATAATCAACTTTTCTGCAAACAAAGCTCGCTTCAAACATCAACAACATACGTCTGGTTATATACTTTACCAATTTTACCAGACTTTCGTCTATCACCGTTTCTAGACTCTATTAGGTCACTTGATATCCGATTTCGGTACTTGAGAACACTTTCTTCGTTAATAAATATACTTTAAACCTCTAAATAGACTACTTGTTACACAGCTTAGTATCTACCTAATTATTAATATTGAATTACACTTAACACTCTAGAGGACTTATCACTCACTTACAGAACCTAAATAACTAACTACTATTACTTCTTTAATCTTAACGATATATATTTACATATTGCAATAACCCCTCCCTATTACTATATATACTTATATCACTGACACCTAAAATCTTCTCAATATATACTATACAATCCTCTATCTAATAACTACTGCTTCAGATTTTATCGTTCACTAACAAAAAACCAAATTACTACTCCGCCCTATAGTACTTATTATATACTAAATATATAAAATATATTAGTATTATATATTATTAATAAATTATATAATATTATATAATATATCCTATATATATATATTTTAAAAATATGAAAGTTATAAAAAATTGCATTTTAAATTTAATATATATGATATTTTAGCTTTATATTTAAATAATACTTTATCATTATTATATTATTTAATTAAAATCATATTGGAGCCATAAACACTTATATGGTAGACTATTATAACTGAAGCAGTCGTGTATCGAACGATAATTTGTTTGTTATGACAATTTACTACTTGTATCTTTAGTCCTCTGAAGCAAACTGTTCTCGAATTGCTTATACCTACTCCCTAGCTAATACTTGCTCACTATACTATTATCTATACTATTAACTGCTTGAGCTGTCTCTAATTTGTTATATTATGTCTTGCACTTTTTACTTT
The DNA here is from genome assembly GCA_015478945.1 of Trachelipus rathkii. Lineage (NCBI taxonomy): Eukaryota > Metazoa > Arthropoda > Malacostraca > Isopoda > Trachelipodidae > Trachelipus > Trachelipus rathkii. The sequence goes on along the minus strand of JABUQX010020366.1, from coordinate 8,342 downwards.
AGTTGTCTTTTTTGTACATTACTTTCTTTAATTGTTTACAACTTATCCTTTTTTCTTCTCTTCGTTCTAATTATTAATTATATATTATTATTTAATATTATGTTATATTATATATTAATATATATTATATAATATATATATATTATATATTTATAATAGGATTATTAATATAAATCTATTATACACTATTAATATCCTAATATTTATGTGTTTATTAACAAAAGTAATATTAAATTCTCTGAGTTAAAATCATTAGAAAAGTAATAAAATAGGATGTAAACCCAATAAATATTAATTAATATATATAAATAATTTATCCTATATTTATCCTTTCCCTAAATTGACATGGGAATATAGAGGTCACAATTTAAGAAAGTGTAAAGCTTCTCTCAACAACAATTGGAGCACATGATATCGACATTGCTAGTCTTTTCCGATTGTCTCCTCATTTGTTTTCGTTGCTTTACATATACCTCGCACCATTCAAAGGGAGAGACTGAGCTGAATAACCATAACTGCGAAATGAGTGGGACACCTCAGGTTATGTTGAATCATAATTCGTCAAGCATGCGTGCAAGCAGATGGAAGAATTTAAGAAGTCGAGCTAGGCTAACATACTGCTCCAGTCTACTGGACTCTTTAAAATTGTTTTTGCTCCGACACTATGTGTGGAGCCGAATCTGTGACAAAATCTATTTAGATTACAAACGATAATAGACTGAGTAAGGTGCTTATCCTAGGTAACGAACACTTAGAACTTTGTTTTGAGGATTTCAGAACCTTCATATGAGGACCCTCTTAAGGGTTTCATACGAAAAAAAGAAGATAGTAGGAGGACGGTACAGAACCAAGATGAGAAGAAATACACGAAAAAGGTAAACAGAATGGAGACAGGTCGCTATGATGCTGGTCGCACACGATGCACCGAGAGCAACCTGTGGCCTGAAGAAATTAAAAAAAAGTGAGATAATAAAGACAATACATAAGTTACAAACAGTGAGTGATAAGTAGACCGAAGGAAAATACAGTAGAGCGTAATCTTGATTTCTAACCCTGTTGAAAACTGACATCCCGATAATAAGAGTCCTAATATTGTGAAGCTCATCTTGCAAGGCATCCTCTAAGATATTACTCAAGAACCTCCCTCAATTAATGCGGTTATTGCTTAATATATATAGAGGACTGTTTGAATTGAAAACAACAGCTCTAATTTGTATCTATAAAGTAGATAGATAAGAGAGGTTGCTAGTGTATAAAGGGCGCAATGCTGCAAGGAGAAATAATGTCTAAAATAGTATGAGACAAGTCGAGAGTAGTAAGAGCACAAGATGATATGTCCCAGTATGAAGCTGGAGCAGGTTCATTGCGGTCAGGGTAAGCATACATTCGCTTAATATTCTTACACATTGAAAGAAACGGCTCCTTTATATACCAATAATAATTTATGGATTCATTCTTTCTAGTATTCTGGTGGTTAGTTTATGAACTAATAATAATAATCTTAAATTATAAATTAAGTTTTTACTAAAAATTTACAATTGGGAATGAAGGATACGAGTAAACCTTCCACTATTAGGTAATCCATACACTCAATTCTATTCACAACCCCAAAACAAAAACTGAAGAAACTCCTAAATCATCTAAATGTATATATATAACTCATTCAATCATGTTTACTGAACGACATTAACAAGCTATTAATACATTATGAGTTCCTTGAGAGTTCAATAGAATAGCAATAACATCTTCCTTGACACCGAATCAAGAAAATTACAGCGCATCACTCGTTGATATAACTCATCAATATATTTGATATGGAGATGGAGGGAAATCTGTCAATGTGTATTATCATCCTATAAAATCTACAATGCAAATCATAACAACCTTACTAACGGAATAAAATTTATATCATCGTGATAATTATCTCAATAACTTGTTATATTTATAAGCCTCAAAATATCATATCTTCTCTATATGTCACACAAGCACGGGCTCAAATCTTAAGTTATTTATTATCATTTTGATTCATGAGTTGTAAAGTAGCTTATCCTTTTTAGTTTGTTATATATCACTTAAAGTTCATTGATTTGTCTTAATTTTCTTATCATACAAGTTTCGCTCTATATCTTATTATCTTTTAAAAGAGCTATTTTAGTTAATACATCGTACTCGTTCTTTTTATTTTCAAATTTACCTTTTTTTATGTTTACAATTTCTATATTTATTAAAAATAATCTTTATCTCAAACGATAAAGGAAGCTTTTATTATGGAAATAGAAGAAGAATGAATTTCTCCGATTTAAAATATTTATATAAAAACAATATATAACAAATATATAATAATTACATAATAAAAGACAAAGATAAAAATCTCTATAAACAAGCACTAACGTAGATTAGCAGACGCCTCACATTCCAGCTTCACCATACCTTCCAGATCTGAGCCAGATGTCGACTATTTAGCAATTTATTTGATTAATACTTTTATCTCTCAGAGATAAGTGAAAAGTACATAAATATTTCTTTAATTCTCTCAATTTCAAAGATTACAGTAGACTAATACATAAGCATTAAATATGTTTTGTGAATACCTTTCTCGTTTAAATGATACATATTATAAGACTCAAAGAGTCTTATGTATAATAGATTATTTATGTTTTAACAAGAAGTGTTTTCTTTATAGGTATTTGTTATAATTTAGAATTATATCAATATACACTCAAAATAGGATCAAACACATAGCTTGCATCATTACCACTGCGAAACCCTACCACTTCTCTTATCACACGTTATTCATACCATGAGATTTATAGCTTCTCGCACATTAATATGACATCATATATATGACAGTCCACCAAACTATTTCGTTCGTTGTCAACCGATATCTTCTCTCTCTATAGTGAATAATGATCTCTACCTTAAACTATAGCGTGACCATAACCTACACATACTTCTTCCACTCTCTTAACACATTTTCTCACACCATAATTAAGTCTATCTCATGTCGGAGTGCATCTCCTTGCGTGCTCATCTCTGATCTCTTCTCAATGACTATTTCTCTCTCTCTCTTCCTCTCTGCGTGCATGCTCTCTCTCGTCCTCTCTCTTCTCCTCTCGTGCGTGTACATTGTATATTCACTCCTCGATGCATGGAATCTAAAACACTTTACAGCCCCGATCAAACTATTCCTCTCTACATAATATATATCTATACCTAACAGGTCCACAACACTAGATGCTGCCTACCACGAGTGGGCTGGTCATACTCGATGGCACGGACTAGTCTTGTGCGATGTTCGAATAGTCTAATGTGTGTGTCGAGGGTGCCTTCTAGTCTTACATAAGATAACACTCTCGTATATATCTATTTTAAATTATCTACTCACGTCTAGCATGACACAACTTTACTAACTTAAAGTCCAATTATTCCTTATATTTAATAATATTGAACATCGATTATGTAACAGCTATAATGACTGGGGATGAGGGTCTCCTGACTCGCGACTAGCCAACTTGCTAGTAGTAAATTTCATAGTGAGAGAAATCCAACTGTTTGTTATCTACACTTATATTTTCGTTGTTCGCGGTGTCTCTGAATATGATAGCTCACTTTCAACATTTCAAATTACTCTACACTCTCTAGCGTAAAAATAACTCTGCCATGGACTGAGATCTGGCACCAAGGCATATGGCTAAATCTTCTTTATGCAAAGGCTGCTGAGTGGGCTATGAGTCTCTCATTAGGCTTGTGAATCGTCTCAAAGAAAAAAAGATATAACAGAAAGAGAAAAAGAACTCATACTTTGAATAACATATTGACTTTGATAGTGCATGTGTAGAACTTGAATCTACCCATTTATCATATCGCGATCAGTCATAAGTAATTCGGATCAATACTCTACACTGTGCAAAATGTGACCTACTGCATTTGTAGTCTGCGTAGTGAATCAAAAAGAATGAAGCCTGATACACACCATGTATTCTGCGACAATGAGTTAAGTTTATTTGTAATGATGAGTAATTGTTTGAGTGATGGGTTTATCCTCTTGACTTGCTTAGTATTGCTGAGATGATATTCATAACATGACTCAGAACTGTTATTACAGTTGACATTTTCTTGTCTTCAATTTCTTCATATTGTACTATCAGCCAATGCCTTGGCTACAAATTTCGCTGGGTAAAAAGATCATTCTATATGTATATCAAAATGTCTTGAACAAAATTGTATCTACATACGACTTATTCGCATACTTTCTACTCCCAAAACACTGTAGACTCCGCCTAAGATCTGTGCGAAAGGATAGCATCAAAAAATCTTATTGCTCTATGTAGTGTTCTGCATTATATTTATATTATGATGGTTGTCACTATGTGCAAAATACACTAATTGTTTAATCTCAAAACTAAGCTTGATCAATTATATCCTCATTTGAGAAACAATTTATACCATAAAATAGTTTTCCTGGTTTTTTTTGTCCCAAACCTATATGTTTTTTCGTTTATTTACTTAGTATATATCATGTCTGGTGATTTTTTCTAACTAACAATATACTTAATATAATAATGAATGACAATAATATGATTCAGTATGTACAATCGTGTCTCTCTAAATAGAAAAAAAATGTAATGTATCTAATAGTATATTTTTGAGATAATTTTATATGTATAGTGAATACTAGTTTATTTATAACTTTTTTAAAAGCAAATATATAAAGGTTTTAATTTTAAATATAAATAAATTTTATCATGTATATACCTCTTAAAAAATATTTTCACGGTGATATCGATGATAGCCTAAAACTGGGGACATAGGGTATTAAGTGATACGTAACAGAAGTCCTATCCATCTAACCACCTAGTAGAAGGTCATGAGTGAACTATATATCCTCATTTTATATCCGAAATCTATGTACTATGTTATACTATTAGCTACTATAGGTGAGTATTATATATATTACTATGTATTCCCTTTCGTTTTTAAATGTTTTAAAGTGTAATAATAAAATTACAAATTATAGCCTAAACACAAGGCTTGATCATAATGAATACTCTGTTCTAATTGAATAATCTTAGTATATGTATACTTTTACTATTTATATAATAGCAATTCACTAAACGTTTTCTTATAACATGACTATGATAAAATATTTACTGATAAAAAATACTGATAGATAAATCTGTATGAATAAAATAAATGTTATATGTATGATAATATCTATTTATATCTCACGAAAATAGTGCCGACATTACAATATATGAGGTAGATAATAATAATTTTATTATTAGTATTAAATTATATTTATTAAATATATATAGTTATATAATTATATATAATTAAAAATAAAAAATAATTCTCACATATGTTATGTTATACTAATTTAAAATGTTTAATGAGTACATATAACTTAATCATGATTTTCATAATTAAGAATATTCATGGACTATATACTTATATAATCTTGCAAACTCAGTGTAGCATCACGAGAAACAATACTCTCTCCTTCGTCAAAGATTCTTTGTCGCTGGAACAGTGCGCTGTTAGCTAATTCCTAGACCTTTTAGGCTTTTTTCTATTGTCCTGATAAAATCAAACCAATTCGCTGACCAGTGCATTATTCTACGGAAGAACATTATGTGAGTGTAAGGATGCGCTAGAAATACGATGCTTACTAGTGCAGATCTACATGGCGAGCACACGATTTATAGATCTCCCAAATTGGAATGATGCATAGTGAATCCTATTGATAGTGCTAGAAGACTCGATTAAGATCTTTCCCTTTTGCTCATGCTCCAGTTAAGTCTCCAAGAGTAAGGCTTCCTGGCATAACTCAATTTGCATTTTATGATAAGGACTATAGCGATCTTGCTAGGCATCGTTCTCTCTTTTTGTTATTATATATGAGGATATCTTCTAGAGACTCCTGATTCAAGTAAGTGTGTTCATGCACGGCCTCAAAGGGTATTGAAGCACACTCTCAGGATTCCTAACCCACAATATCTAGAACTCACGGAGAAATAAGTATCCCCTATATCTGGAATATAGATGGAATGAATAAGAAAAAATAATAAGAATAAATATATAGTAACATAAATAGCACCAAATCAATGAAACCTACTCTTTCAAAAACGCAGCTACACGCCAAAAATAAAATGTTATTATTACCTTTCATGACTATTAGATTTATTGGCACATACTGATTATCAATTGCATGAAGCAATGGTGTTATTAGAACTTATATGTATTTCTGATATAGTGTGATATTTATACGAGCTCCTATTAATGTGGTTGGTTTTATGTGGATTTGTATATATATACTACTATATATATATATATAATATATATATAGTATATTAAGAGCATGTTGTTGATAGATTGTGATGATCTATTGTAGCTAGACTGGGACTACATGTCATTGTAATATTGCTCATATAGTGTGACTTCTTTATCTGTCTTTATATTTCTGATATGTTCTAATGTACTTATTTAAAGAATGAGCATACTAATCCTAAGTTATGTATAGTAAGTAGAGATCTGTTTATCTATATATATTATGTCCCTATAAGTAGTCACTAATGTTTGTGATTTGATGGTAACAAATTATGAACTTTGCCAACATTAAATATAAATAAATAATATAGAGATAATATTATTATATATTATATCTATATAATAACTAATATCAATGAACTCGGCTAAAGTACTTTGCAAGTACTGTACACATTATTCTTGATTTTATAAATATATTATTTCTATATATATAATATATATATTAATAACTGATCATGGATCATGTTGAGTTGCGTGTATTTCCAATTCGTCGTTATTAGAGTATATAACTCAAACATTAGCATATATATATATACAAATTAAATTAAATAATACTCATTTTCTTATCTATATGAATAGAGATATAACTTAATTATAATTGTATAATTATATATTATATTATATTATTGTTTTATTTATATTATATAAAAAATTCATTATTAAATTTTAATCTTTTTTATTAATTCTTTTATTACTCTGTTTTATTACTAAAGTTTTTGAAACATTAGTATATTTATAATTATATTTTATTTATATAAATAATATATGTATTCGGCTCTTAGTATTGAGACCTTAAAATCAAGATTAACTCAAAGTTATAAATGCTTCATATATATATATATATATATAATGATATACGTATCATAAAATACCACACGGTCATCGCTACCATCTATGCATGTGCCCACCATCCTCACATTGCTCAATTGCCATAAGTATTGTGCTGTACTGTTATTTTAGATACAAATAATTTGGATATTCATTGCACTTAATTTTCATAGATAATATTTAGCCATAGCTTTTACGAATAGTTAATGTATAAGGATTCTTTGAATAACATTATCGGAACAATTATTCAGTTCTTTTGAATTTATGTACGACAAATAGTCATATAATTTTGAAGATGAGAGACACCTAGTCTATATACTGATTTAATATAACTAACCATCTATATACTATAATAATACAAAATAAAAAATAGAAGTAATTAAATGATCAACCTATACAATCTATCATAATAAATATTAATGATAAATTCATATATTTTCACTAATCAATATGTTATTTTTACTATTTAATCATTAAAGTATGATATTTAACATAATTACCTCCATATATTATGCATAAACATATTTTATTTCCAAATATCCTATAATAACTCAACTATTAATAAAGATCGATTGAAATTAATTGCAACATAACTCAATAAAATAATATTTATAATACATATCAAATAAAAGCTATACATAATCAGAAAAATCATATACATAATATACATACCAACAATCTAAAAATGCGATATATAACTGCTTAATACAATTAATACTATAAGTCTATACTTAGCTTAATATATCTGTAAATATGTATACCTGACATTACCTTACTAAATAACTCACTTAATACTACTATCCTATACGTTTATCTCCATAATATTCTTATAAATCACTTATATATATTACAGTATTAATTATTATATATTAAAAAATTATATGGAACATAAGATTTGTTTGCATATGGCAAAATAATTTATATTTCATGTTGCATGTCTCCTAACAATATCCTAGAAAGAAATGACTGCCTAATATACATACTGGTAACAACTCAGAATAAAATATAGTTTTCCATGTCAATCAAAGCTTATCATAACATATTCCGAACTTTAACATACTAATAAGTATTCAGTCAAAAAAATCGTAACATACCTTACGTATGAATATAATGCTAACATTAATTAACATATAAGTATATATACTACCTATATATATAAACGGTATAGTAAGTAGTTTAATAACATT
>JABUQX010020365.1:0-15000 GCA_015478945.1 Trachelipus rathkii | reverse complement strand
TCACAAATAACTAGCTCAATGCATCTCGTCAACGGCGGTAAGGTCAAAAAAGGTCAAGGGCAAGTGTAAAAATTCAAATTTAGTGTGCGTTGCATAAAAAATTCAGTTTCTCAAGGTGAGCTTTAAAGTTCAGAAGGCAAGCTCTCTGTTTGTTAATTTTCTTTAATTCCTTGTGCTCTGCGTCCATATGTAGAGAACGAGTGTCATCGGATATGGAATATCATTAATACCTTATGAGAGGTGTCCTAAAATGCGATATATGTGGAATGATTTTTAGGAGTCTTGCTGTAGTTGAGAATCTGTTAAAGAGTTTAGAGAGGAGTGGTAAGGTAAAGAAGGATTTATGCAACATGTGTAGCGATAAAAAGGCAAGGTCTTTGAAAGTAACGTATTTAATATAAAGAGTAATAAGTAATGACTTAGTGTAGTGAGGACGTACTCGGTGTGAAAGAACAATTAACATTTACTGTTAGATGGGGAAGGGCCGCTGTGGAACCTAGGAGTTGTCTGAGGTTTAATTCAAATATTAGGACTCTATTATGCTTGGTCCCTACCATGATACTGGAGGATCGTGATAGAATGGAGCAAGTAGTTTAGTTACGAAATATTAGTTGAATTGGCATGGAATAGGTAGCTGGTGCATAAATTAAAATCTGTTGTTTGTTGATGTAAATGGACTAATGTTCTTTGATATTAGCTCTCTAAGATCTTGAAATTTAGGTATGTTGTAGTTGAGACTATGGTCATGGAATAAGAGAGTTATATATATATATCTAAAGTACAATGTGTTCAGATGGACAAATTTAGAGGAGTGTTATGTGTTGTGGGTGTATGAGTGAATATAAGTAATATATATAAATATAATAGTATGGGATTATTTAAGTGTAACGTTTTCAGCATTAAAGGATATGGGGTTATTGAATGAAAGTGATATATAATGAGTGAGAAATAGAATTAGTATACGTTGAGATGGTATTGTGTCATATTTTGTGGAAAAATATGTGGATATTGAATAAGTGTATTTCGGTTTGGTGTTATTATAATCGATTTATAGATTGGTGAGTGTAGCTGTGTGAGTGTGATTCTATATCTCTCAGAACTGTCGTGAGACCGTATTCATAAGAAAAGTGGATTCATGTCTTAGTAAAGAATTGCCTGGAGGGATAATATGTGTATTTTTTGCAGAGAGCTGAGATGTAATATCCATAATGGAGTGATAATTGCTCGGGTTTATTTCTGTGAGGTGCTCCAATGTTTTTTGTGGCCCACCTAGGGTTCCAAGGGATTATAACCATACTCTATTATAAATGCCATTTAATGTGATCTTGGGTGTTGCTTGTTCAGTCTCTCTCGTGGTGTTTCTGAATTTGCATCATATTTGGTAGATTTATAGTGACATTGACGAGTGAACAGAGTTATCTCACTAAAATGTGTGAGTATATATATTGATTATATATTATAAGAGCTGTGATGGATCTTTTTTATTTTATCTTACTTATTCAGTATTATTATATCTATATAATGTTCATTATTACTACTATTTACTTGAGTTATTTTTGAATGTGTGACTATTCTGTTTCTCTCCTTGGGAAGATGGTTTTGAGTCTATTATGATATTAGTATAATTGTTGTAAGTGTTTATATTATTATGGTATATTATACAGAGTATTAGTAATGTTGGCAGTACTCTGCTGGGTAAAAGGGTACCGAAGTGGTACTCATGTTTATCGGGCTCAGTTTTATCTTTTATTGATACATCGTATATATACCTTTTTCAATTATTGGTAATATAGTCAGTGCCTTCCTCAAAACACTTTAATGAAAAGATAAATCGCTCGTGATAATTTATATTAATTATTATGTGATTAAACGGTATTATTCGCCATATCATTAAAATTGTTAGAGTGTGAATGTTATTCCAATTAATATTAATATTCAAGGTGTATCCTGAATAATAAATCTAAGATATTTTATTACGATACTTTTAATTCAAGGTGATTACATATTTAATTTGGTTATATTGTATCTTATATATACATACTCTCATAATTTATATGTTGTATTATTAATTATATAATTTAATATGTTATAGAAATAATATTGTTAATTTATTAATTATTATAATTATTAATGATTAATATTTAATTATTAGTTTGAGTTAAGTTCATTAATATGTTTTGGAGAGTAGTGCGTTTGTTATTTATGGAATGTTTTATTTTATATTTTTATATATTTTTTAATAATATTTTATGATACTGCTTCAGTTAAAATTTTCAAATTTCAGAAACTTGTGGTATATTTATTTAATATATTATTATATTTATGAATATAAAGTATGCCTTTTAATTAATTTAATTATATTAATTATGTATTATATATATAAGAATAAAATTTAATATATCTATATTTATAAAGTTTCGTATTTCTATGTCTAGTAGTTAGCTCATTCTGGTATTTCTATTGAATTTATCGTGGTTTATGTAAGAAATGTTTGCTATAGATTATTCTCGTTATGGAATCGAAAGTTTAAATATAATAAATTTTAAGATAATAATATTGTATGACTCTCGTGTGAATTATAAATTTGATTCTATTGTCTATAAATTTATTCTATATTTATTTATTATTACATTCTATTATTATTATATGACTATTGATTAATATATAATACTGTCTTATGTATGCTATCTAATATTTTTACTCTCTAAAAAAATTTATTTTATGTCTATTTAATATTATATTTATTTTTGTTTACTTTACTTTAAATATTTTAAGATATTGTAATATTATTTATGATTATTTTCTCATGCTATCTTCATTCTCTATTGATTGTCTCTCTGGATTGATATTATTGTTATTGGTAGTGTGGGTTGATGGAGTGGATGCTTTTCCCTCTGTAATATTACTATATTCTCATTTTATATACTCTTTGTCAGAATCATGTTACTCATGCATATTCTTAGTATTAATATTGTATGATCTTAGTGACTATCTAAAAGTTTGCTTATATTTTATTAATATTATCTTATTTTAATTTCTAATCATTTCTTTTTTTATTCCAATTATTTTACTTATCTTTTATTATTTATTTATTATTTTACTTTATTTTTTTTTATAAATTCAAATATAATTATATTATCCATTTTCTTTCTTTTAATTAAAAATGTCCTATTATTATTCTCATTATTATTAATTATATTATTATTAATTATTATTTATATTTAATTTATATATATTTAATTTAGTTTTTAATAATATTATTATATTATAATTATATAATTTAATGTAATTATATTATTTATTATATTATTATTTATATTATTTAATTTAATTATTATTTAATTTTATATTATATATTTATTATTAAATATAATTTAATATATTTATATATATTATATTTAACTTTAAATTATATTATTATTTAATTTAAATTTAATTATTATTATATTTATTAATAATTAGTATATTATAAAATTTATAATGTGCTGTGTAGTTGTTGTGAGTGTTGTGTGTGTGCTGCGCGCGCGTGTGGGTGAATGTGTCGATTTGTCGGGTTTGTAGGTCTTGCTAATGCTATGACTAACAACGGTAATATTTCCTCTCTGTAATATGATATCTATAATTATTTAAGAAATTTATATTGTAGGAATATATAAAGAGTTAGGTTTCTCTTGTATTTAGCTCGTAATTTTGCTCATGAACACCTTATCGAATTTTATCTAATAAATCTTGTGGTTGCTTCCATTATATTATATTTTTGCATTATTTACACGTGTGCAAAATAATATATATTAGAGTTAGGTTTTCATTATGAGTACAAAGTCATTTCTCTATTCAAAGTTAGTTAACTCTTCTCAAATATCATGTGACTGTGTAAAATTGTGCGTGCTGCCTGCCGTTAATAGTTACCAACTTATATTAATATGTAGTTGTAATATTAGGATTTTAGAAATCATCTGTTGAATGGAGTTGCCTTGTTAGAACCCTTTATATTCAGACTTTTAAGTCTATATTTATGGTAATACTTATAATTAGTTTATAGTTACGATATAAACAGTTAATGTTTATTAATAATCAGAAATGATTTTATATAATCAATTATTCATATTATTGTATTATATTCTCTTGTTATAAGTATTGATAAAATCTCCACTTATTAATCACATTCATTTTTTCCATTCTATTGCAGTCCTCATCATTTCTTTTATCGATATTATGCATGTATATACCATTATACGACTCTCGGAGTTATTTTGTGCTGCTGGAAATTGTCTGCTCTTTTCTATATTACGCATATAGTTCATTGCTCGTTCTTGTATATCTCTACCATATGTCATGTGTTGCCAAGATACTGTGATATTTTCGGAGAGTACTCGGCTTCTAAATAAGGCACCTCCTGGAGTGATCTCAATCTTATAGAACTTCTGGGTAATTGAACTGATGCTGTGCGCGATGTTGTTATAACCGCTCCACCGTAGGACACTGATTTATACCTCATGTAGGGCCCCAACACAGGTCCAAGATACTCCATTGAGTTAACGGTTCCGCGGTGATTCATAAGGAGGCAACACGGTTATAATAGGATCCCCATGATAATCCTATTCCATCATCACCGGATGTGTGTTCGTTTAGATGATTTTGCAACTCAGCCTCCATTGCGTAAAATGTGCTGTAAGCATCCTTCATGCTGTATTACAAATTTTGATTCGTTGTCTGTAAATATGGTAGTCACTCGAAGAAGGTCTGCCATAAAGTAAGTGTCTACAGGAAATATTACTTTAGATTTTTCATTCCGTATAATCTAGGTTTCGATTGGATAAAATGTTCTCGGAGCTCATCCGTAATTCAAGGATATTATATCTATAGCAGTTATCACTCACATACTACATTTATGTGAATATTTATATACTTTACTCATTTGGATGTCGTGCGTATTGCTAGTAGTGAATATGTGTGTGTTATCCCTCTCGGTCTATATAATATAGTGTTAACCGATAATTCCATCCCCTATATATAATCGTGCCAATATGTAGTAGTTAAAAATACCTAGGCCCTTCCGTTCCTCAACAAAATATCGATAGATACTGTCCCGTCTAAGTTTGTCTAAAACATGAGAACACATTTTGGTACTACGTAATACTACAACCACGTCAAGGATTTCGCATTACGGGTAATGAGCTAAAGACTCACGTGTAAACAATGTGTGCTTCTCGCTAAATTGAAAAATGTATTATGTACATTATAGAAGAAATGTCACCGCTACCGTTCTGATTACTAGTCACTAAGTATGGTTAGTGTAGCATGAGTGATATAGTGTTCATACATAGAAGTGTCAAACTCCATTGTGCAAAGAGTTCACTCCATGGGAGTGCCAAACTTGTTAAGTGGCTCCATAGATTGTGTCCATTGGATCGAACTCATTATATCTTGAATAAAATCCTGTATACAATCTCTATATATACATTATATAGATGGTGTAAATGCGGTTCTCCAAACTGATCATGATTATCTAACTCGTGTCGAAAAATATCAAACTCCTAGCTCTCATGTGGGCATATTCTTGTCCAAGATATTAATAACGCCTATACCAATATCAGTTTCAGTTCCTGGTTGTATATTAATTATCAATTTATATAGGCATAAGTGTTTACGGATGTTACAATTAAATTAGCTGTTGTCTATACTAATGAACCACTGAATATAATACATCGTAAGTGCTCCGCTTACTGTTGTACGATTATACTTGTGAAATATAATAACGATCCCCAACAGTAGGTATGTTGTGTCTTAATTTAACTTTTCGAAATTTACATAATTTAGATTGCTTGTACATAAGTAGCTAAATGTATTAATTATAAATATATTAACACATATAAATTGTGATATAAGTGCCCTTCCATGATGGAATTTATTTATGGGTTCTGACCCTCATTCAGACCTTCCTTGATATGATATTACAACTATAACAATATTGGTAAGTATTACATATTTCCCTCAGCTGACACTATATGCTCTGCAAAATATCTATCTCCAAACGATGTGATATAGCCATGGACACAACGTTTTGGATCTTGGACCATGACTATATATATATGATTATTAGGTCTCAATGAAAACGTATATAATTTCTACTATCAATAGGATAAAAGCTCAATTTTATATTATACTGTGAGTGGTATTATATTTATATGATATATGATATTTAGTGCATACGAAACTACATCAGTTTTATTGAAAATTCGGTATAAGTTCAATGTGAAAGAATTAATTCTCGCATTACTGTGAGCATACGCGAGAGTGGTCATTTAGTATAGTTATGTTTGAATTTAGCAATTAATAATAACTCTCCTGAATTTAAAAATTTAAGAACATCTGTTTAATTTCCAACAAATTAATAATAATAATTTGCCATCATTTAATGATAAATTATTTCCCTTAATTATGTGTTAGCATATATTATATATATATAATATATATTAATATTATATATATATATATATTTAGTATTATTATATTATTAATAATATTATTAATAGTAGTGATATTTTTATATATATATAGTATATTATATATATATTATTATATATATTAATTAATTTATATTATAATATATGTAAGTGGTAATAGTATTAATTAATATTTTATTATTTATATTATATATATGAGATATATTATATTAATTATATTATATAATATTGGATTATATATATAATAGAATATATATATATAAGACAATAATGTTATGAAATATAATTATATGTTATATATTATATTATATTATTATATTAATTATATATATATTTTTAATTAATAGTTATCACTATCTCAAAATATATAGTATATTAAATGAGGATTTATAAGGGTAATATAAATATATTAGTGATTCAATCTTAGAAAGAGATTTTATGCATCTTATATAACAATACATATAATCTATAATTATGCACTATCTTTTCTGTTTTGCTTTAGCCTGGATTTTAGTGCACTAGTTATCAATATATTTATAACTACTTTGATAAATTGGAAGATTGTCCATTTTTATTCGAGTATTGTTTCTTTCTCATCTTTTATATATTGAAAATTGCTATTGTATATCAGATTCCTTTCTAGATAATTTGTACGGCCATACTTCAGTATCGTAATGCAAAGAACTCTTCTCTCTCAATTTGTAGCCAAACGCTTTTCCAATATTGTATACCGACCCAACAATACTGGATTCGTCCATAGCGTGATTTTGTGCGGAAAGTTCTAGTATCCGATGTTTTATCTGATGGTTCTTGCCCAAGCCAATTTTTCATTGTACTCTGTGCCCTATCACTTTAGTGTATTTATTGAATTGTATATTAAACTTCTTAAAAATATTGTGCTTAATTATTATTAGTAGGTATTATGTATACTTATAGATACATAGTAAATTACATCGTTATTGGTGACTCACTTTTACTGTTTAAATAATACTGTGGTCAAAATTTTAAATGACGTCATTTTTGAACATTTGTATTTAATATAGGTAAGACTATTTTTATATTGACTAGGATATATGATATATACACATATATTTATAATATAAATCATATATTATTTATTCTAAAATTCATTTATTATAATAAATTATTATTAAATATTTAGGTTATATATATATATGAATGTTATGCCTCTATAAACAAGTTTATAGTAAAATATTCTCATTCATAGTATATTTCTTATCTAAATAACGTATGTTATATATAGAATCAAATATAGTATATAGGTAGTATATATAATTAGTATTTGTAGGGTATATATTATTATTTGTAGAGTTTATTTTATATACTGAAACCTTATATACCAAATAATATATTTTATATATTTTAAACATCTTTAAAATGAATAAATATATAATATATGATTATTATCTTTATAAGAATAGATATCTATACCTTTATATAATCTCAGGTGTATAACGAGCTATTTGAATACATCACTACAAATAAATATGATATTATTACTAGTACTATTTTCTACGACTGCTACTATTATTACTTATTGAAATATTTATATTTATATGTGAAGTATATATAAGCCTAGGTATATATTATAGATTATATATAATTTATATGAATGATTATTAAAAACTATATTAACTGTCCTTAGTATAATATTCTTTGTGATTTCTCACGTATATATATATTGCCCTAAAATATTTATCTATATATATATATTACCTTCCTTTTATTTTAAATATTAGTATATTATTTTTTTTACTACAGTACTAAATATTAATATTATATATTAAGAAGTCATATTTTTTTATTATAATTAATATAGGATCAATCTGTTATAACCGGAAATAGATGTTTAGTTTTTTATATTAGTGTAAGTCTATATAAAAAGTTATTATAGTCTGGAATTACTTATTAAAGATTCATTAGTTAAAATATATTATTATTACTATATAATATAATCTCCAGTAAATATGATCTTAATTCTAAAATAGTGGTAATATAATAGCTAGAGTATGATAATACTTATATATATATATATTATTATTTATATTATATATATTATATAGTATATTGATTATATATTATATTATTAATATAATCTTCTCTTGTGGGCAAATGGTCTTCATCCTATCCGTAATTGAAGGCGAGAGGTTGAGGGTAGTTGCCTGTGTTGGGTGGCTTTTTTATAGGGAGATGTTAAGAAGACTAGTTTTTAAAGAGCTTAATATCAGAGAAAGCTGTAGAAGAGAGACAATTCTAGATGCAAATGAGGGAACAGATTTGAAAAGAAGGAAGCCTTGAGAATTGAGCTATCGGCGTTAGAAAGAACAGAGTTAGAAGTGCAGTTTTGGAGATCGTTGATAAAAAGTAAGAATAAAGTTGGCGATGGAACAGAACCTTGAGAAACACCACAATTAGCAGGAAAGAGGGAGGAGGTCCCTCCATCAACAAGTGCTGATATGAAGTGATCCGAGAAAAAACTTGACAAGTGTAAGCAAAGAGAAGTAGAAAACCCAAATGAATGGAGCTTAGAGAGCAGTGTCTCGTGCCATATTTCTTCGAAGCTATCGATATGTCAAGCACCACCACACAAGACTCCCAATAGTCACTGAGATCGGGAGACCATAAGTCAGTGAGATAGGAAAGTACGTCACCAGTTATCTTCGAGCGTGGAAAGTCATACTGACGATCAAAAAAGAGGGAATGAAACTCCAGATGATCCAGGAAATGAGAGAGAAGAGTTTCAAAGATTTTAGACAGAAAACAAGTTTGAGCTATAGGGCGATAGTTTTCGAGATCGACTGAACATATGTGCGCTTCCATCATTGAGGAAAAGTATTTGTACAAAGGCAGGTACCAGATCAGAAGCACACTCCCTCAGAACACGGAGAGGAATATCATCCGGACCACTAGCCCTCCTGATATCTATAGATCTCAGGATCTTATACACCTGATCATGTGTAATCACAAATAGAAACATGGGACACCTGAGGAGAAAAGAAGTAAGAAGAGGGATACCAGAATCTTCCAGGGTGGAATTAACAGTAAAGAGAAGGCCGAAGAGATTTTCCTTTTGCGAAAGAGAGTGTGCAACAGATCCGTCAGAGGCTCAGATTTAATAAGAGCAAGAAAGGCAGATTTTCAAAAGTTTTTAGATGTTTTTGGCAAGTGGCAGGGAAGTTTTATCAGTAGAACAAACAATTAGATTGTCACACTTTCTTTTAGTTAAAGTGAGCTTAGCTTGCCGAAAAATATCCCTGCAGCGATTCCGAGCAGAATGAAAATAAGTAAAAGTGAAAGGAGAAAGAGAGTTTTTCATGCCCTAAGCGAGATGTCTCTTTCCTGAATGACACAAGAACAGACTCCATTGAACCATGTATTACAATGAGGAAAATATTTAGTTGAAGATGGAATGAACCTGCTCATCCTATCAGTGATTAAAGCAACTACCATTTCAGCAATGACCGAATCATCCTCCGAGTGAAAACAAGAATCATTCCAAGAACAGTTAGCAAAGAAGCAAGGCAATACAACCAATTAGCCCAAATTGTCTGCAAAAAGAAAAAAATATAAATTTTTTAAAATAAGTCACACAACAAAGAGTAGCCTGTGCTGAAAGAAAATTTTGGTGCTAACGTATGTTAAAAAGAATCAAACTTTGTTCTAGGAAGAAAAGTTCTTCTAGATTAAAAACCTGTAAACGTGAGAGATAATTGCCTATTTTGGCCTCTCCCAAACCTTGCATGTAGTATTGAGAGGAGCCAACCACTCTAAGTGTTGTGTACGTTAAAATCTTCTAAATAGAGGACCTCGGGATTTGGATGAGAAGAAGTAACAGCCTCGTCAAAGAGGATATGAAAATTCTGTTCCATTGTTTAAGCAGCAGTGCAGAAAACTACGATATGTATAGTATATTGAGCGACTGCGGTTGGAGGTGGACGCATCTGAAAGAGAGTGGAAAAAGAAAAAAAGGAAGATTCAGAAGAAAGAATTAGAGAACAAAGAATCGTGACAAAAAACTGCTTGCAACGAGTATGTAACTTTGAGTGACGGGGGTAACGAAGATGGTTTCTTAGAGAAATATTGATCAGATTGTGCAAAAACTTTAGGAAAAAGGAATTACAAATAAAAAAAAATATATAAATTTAAACAATATTAATAATCTATTTTGATTTAACGAGGAGCAACAAAAATTGAATTAGGTTTTTTTTTTGTATATAAAAGTTAAGTAAACTAATTGGAATCAACATTATTTTGGATTTTAGTTATTTATTATAAGAAGAATGGACATCGCGAATCGGCACGTATAGTCAGAAGGAATGGGATCAAAACACCAACATAGCGTCAGAGTCAGAGCTGTAGCAGTACTCGCTCAATAGCGAGACACCCAGGGTTCGTCACTGGCGTCGTTCTGTGAGTGTTTTGAGCTATTCTCTTCTTGGCTCAGTCTTGCTCAGACCGAAGAAGCGGACACAAACGATACTGATTAATCTCTGCCCATGAACAATAAAGGAAAGGTTAACAAAAAAAAAAGTGTGGAAGAAACCTTCGTATAAAATTTAGGTCTTAACCAACGTTAGAGATTAGGATTCTAGAAAGTTTACAGGAGTTTAAATGTTATATAGTCAAGGCTCCACCATTTCAATACTAAATTGATTAAAAACAAGTTTATTAAAGGATTATTTAAATTTATTTGAGAAAAGAATTCTTTGGCTAGCTCGTGTCTCAGACAGGAACAGATATATATAATATATTATATATATATATATTATAATATATATATATATATATATATAATATATATATATCATTTATATATTATATATTATATATATATTTATATATATATATATATATATATATTAGATATATCAATATATATAAGAGAAAGCCATGATCGCTAGAGTAAAATATTTATCAAGTAGGAGGGCCTTATTAAAAAGATTAGAAGGAATCAGTTAAAGAAGAAATAATCTGCATTTAACAAGTTAAATAAATAATATATTCTTGAGCTTTCGTTTCTAAGCTGGAACCTCCTTAGAAAGAGGCCTATTATAAACTAACATATGGAAAAAAGAAAAAATTATTTATTATGTAATATTTTAAAGATTGGATAATTTAATTTTTTTTAAAAATTGTTTGGTGCTCAGAATATTATTTTGTATTGTGTCTATTAACGTTTTTTGTTTATTGAAACATTATATATTATATATATATATATATATATATATATATATATATATAATTATATATATATATATATATATAAATATTATATAATATAATATTATATATATATATATATTATTGGTTCATGTGAATTAAGTGCTTGTGTGTTTTATTGAGGCATAAAATTTTTTAGGTTAATAATTACAACTTGTTTAAATTTTTTCATGATTAGGGTAATAGAATATTCTATAAAATTTCAAACTTTGTTATTAGTTCATGTTAATTTACTTAGGTTAAATAAAAATAATGAATGAAATGTTTATTTTATTTATAAGGATGTACATAAAAACGTAAAAGTTAACGACTCCTTATTAAATGAAAATTATGTTTTATATATATTCATTATATTTATATTATAAATATCATATCTTATAATATTATATTATTATTAATTATTAATAATTAATTATATATATATATGATTCTTATATATATTATATATATATGATAATATAATATATATATCATATATATATATAATATATATATTAATATTAAATATTATTATATAATAATATATAATATTAATTAATATATATATATATATATTATATAATATATATTAATATTATAATTATAGAATATTAATATATAATATATATATATTATATATATATATATATATTATTAATATATAATATATTATATTATTATATAGCCAGCTTTATGTAAATATTTAACCACAAAATAATATACAGATTCTGTACAAAGACTTTATATTTAAAGTCAAACTGCAATAAATATAATGTTTGAAATATTATATCTCCATCGTATAAAATAGGTGGTCTCATTTTTTTTTTTATGATTTATATAACTTAAATATTTTAGAATTTTTTTTTTATTTAATTATTCCCATTTGGGGCTCAGAGCCGGCGGGTGGGGACAGAGGGAATGACGAAAGTCCCCTCCGTCGTCTCACCGGATATAGAGGGCCGATAGAGACCCGACTCCTCAATCTATGCGGTATTACCAAATGTATTACTTTAGTTTTAAATAAAAGAATTAATTTTAATTTCCTTATATATTTATTTATATGGTATTACTTAAACTAAAGTCTAATGTTTTTACATGTTTAATTCAAGATTGCAAGCACAACTATTTCCACGTTCTTTCACTTCCATTGAATGTCCATTGATGCTCACTTTTTTAATTGGATATTAAAATTTTGAAAAAATTTTACAGCTTCAACTTTTGTTTTTATATTAGTATTTAACCATTCAAGGTTGTAACTTTGAGACATATTAAACAATATTAAATACCTAAATAAAAAAAAAATAAGAATAATTCAAATGAATACAACATTCTGTAGCACTTTATTAAAAGAAAACCAGTTAATAAACTAAACGACAATTCGGAATATATATTATATATATATATATATTATATATATATATATATTATTATATATATATATATATATAGATATATATATATATATATATATATAGTATATATATATTAGATATATATATATATAATATATATAGTGTATTTTTGGTCCCTTTGAAGTGCGGACGGGTTTTGAACATGCTTTCGCTTTGATGTTTATATTATTTTATTTAGTGTTCACTTTTATTTTGCATTAGCTGTGTTTAGTGAACAGTGTTGTGTTATTTTTCACCTTGTCTTTGTTTTAATTTAAAGTTTTATTAAATCATATCAGTCGGTGTACACATTTATTAGATTCAGTGAAGTTTTGCACGTGGAGCTTTTTAAAAGATAAGTTCTAGTTTTAAGTTTATTTCTTTTCTTTGATCGTTTTTTTTTTTTTATTTTTTGGTTTGCGAATTTTTCAGTAGGTAAACTGGGGAAAGTTATGTAAGTTTTGGGTTTTATTTTTTTTATATATTATACAAAATCTGATTTTTAATTAATTTAGCACATTAAACTTTTTAACTTAGTTTTAGCGTTTGATGAATTTATCCCGATTTTTCCCCTTTTGTTTTTGGCTTTTGTTCTTGTTTGTGGTGTAGGTGTTGGCTGTGTGTGATGTGTGTGTAAATGGCAGGATTTGCATAGTCGCCGGCTTTCTATTGACTTCACCACATCCGTGGCTTACATTTCTAACTCTATGCTTCCGTTGAATACACCTTCTAACTCTAACCCTTAATCTTTGCCTTGTCTGAGACTCAGATGGCTAAGAATTCAATCTCTAACTCGTTTAAATATATCTAATTAAACTTATTTCATAATTTCCGTCTAAAGGTTGGAAGTATGTGCCTATGTTAACATTACCACCCTATAACACGTCTCGTGAATCTCGAATCACACCTAATTTCGATTTCTTGTGGGCTTAAAATCTTTGGTTCTTCTACTACAAATAATCTTGTGTTCTGCTACTTTCTCCTAACAGAACAGATTATCACGCCTTTTTGAATATCTTACTACTTCTCACGAGTCTGTTATATCTTCTATCCAAATACTGAGGTCCTCTATCTAGGGGATATTTCAATGTACACAACACTGAATGGTTGCGATCCTCTCATACTTGATTATAGGTTGTATATATATTAGCATTCTCAACGATCTGGAGCAACAAATTACTAAAGAACCAACACACATTCGGATCGTCCTAACCAATTCTTGAACACACGTGACCTAATTTTCCACCACTAGTCCTTCTCTCTATAAATAACACCACCTTCGCTCCTATTGGTAAATCTGACCACAACCTCTATATTCTTAATTTTAATACTTTCTTCCAACAGCTCCATCCTTGCCTTGTGCGTTCTTTCTGGCACTTTATTCGGGCCAATTGGGTACATTTCTCTGCTTCTTTGCTACACTATAATTGAAATGGACTGCTTTTCGTGGTGACGCTTCGGCTTCTGCCGACAGGGTGGGAGCTGTATGCTGATGGGGATGAGCAGGTTATTCCTTCTTCAGACCTAATCTTTCTCTCCTCATTAATCATTGGTTCGATCGGAATTGCTCTCTGGCCATTCAGGCTGAGACAGTGCGTTATCGGGTGGGAAAAAATTCTCGTTCTTCCTAATCACTCTCGCTAATTTTCATTCAGCCTAGAAATCGTTGCTAACGGGGATTACTATTCGATGAGCAAAGCGCGGGCTTTCATCAAAACGAAGTTGCGCTAACCTCCCTTGTTCTCCTACTGATAAATCTTTCTGGCCTCTTCGCCAAAAAAACATCTACCAAACAACTTTCTGGAAATCTACCTTTCTCCTCTTATTCAATCTAACTGGTCTCTGTTGCCTAATTCTCCAACTGACAAGCCAATCTCTTCGGCCTCCTATTTTCCTCTAACTCAATCCCGGACGATTCTGGC
>JABUQX010020364.1:15000-45080 GCA_015478945.1 Trachelipus rathkii | reverse complement strand
ACGATACTTCTTACTTTTTGGGTGAAAATTATGAGAAATTTTAGATTCAATAATAAATCTAGTATCGATATATATTACTTAGTACCAAGTTATGTTTTTTTATTCCTCGAATTTCCTTTTAACTTAGATTTTTAGCATTTCTCCAACTTGGTCTTTAGCGTAAAATTTACCTATCTGGACAGCCATTATTATAATTGTATTACAGGATTATCTACTTTTTTAGTTGATCCATAGTATTTTGTTTTTTTACGCGAATTTCGGTGAGTGTGTGAAGTGTTTTAAACTTCTTGGATATTCATATTTTTTAGATATTTGCGTAAAATGGGTTTATTCGTTTTAAAATTTAGGTTTTGGCGTACGAATAATTTTTCCTCATTTCTCCTTTGCTTTTGTCTATTTGTTTGTCTGGTTTTTTTTTTTTAATTCTTTTTATTTTTGTGACTTGCGTGTGCGTGTAATGATTAGCAGTGAATTTGCACAAGGCGTGGCTTTTCTTTGACTTTACCAACATCAACTTAATAGGCAGATTTATAGGAGAATTGATTCAGAAGCATGAAGCTAGTGCGAAAGAAAGGGTGCATGATTATCTGGGATTTGTAACCTAGGTTAGGTGCAGCGTCAGAATGGGGGCAGTTAGGGCTTTAGCGTGTAAATGAAAGGATTAGGAATTTGTTTTTCAGAAAATATTAGGGTTTTGATTTGTGGAGGGAATTTCTGGATAAAGATCTTTTTGGCAGCAGATGGAGTTCACTTGACAGTCGTTTAAGCGTGTTGAGGCTTTTCAGCCCCAGTTTGTGAACTTAAAATTTAGCAAAAAACTAGGTAAATTTGGGGTTGATGGGCTAAATCTGGATAAGAGATAATGAAGCAATCGGTAACTGGTTAATAGTCGGTGATTATAAAATTATAAACTAGTGTTACAGGACTCAAATAAGGATCAGATAGCATAAAAAATAGTCAGCATTTCTGAACTATAAATGCTATTTCAAAATGCTCATTAAGCCTTAGAAATAAAAAAATGGAGCTGATTAGTTAGACCATAGAATGAGAATCCTTACATTATTTGCATAACTGCGGCATGGGTTAATGAAGAATTGATTATGGAGACGTCCGATTCAGGAATATATGAAAATAGAACGGCATATTCACTTCTATTTTACCAGCGTAGAGGAAAGAGAAGGGTGGGCAAATGTTTATATTAAAAGCAATATTCAAACTTTATTAATGACTGACTTTAAAACTAATCATGATATTGAATCGGTATTGGTAGATATCCTTATTTACAATAAATCATATAGAATTAGAGGCATTTTACTAGGAAACCTCCTGGGCCAGAGTTCAAGAATTAGACTCAGGGAAATTTGTAAAAGAAATTCGAGGCGCATGCCACAGCTAAGAAAAAGGTATAGTCATAATGGGGTGATTTTAATTTTTCCTGGCATAAATTCGGGGATTCCTTGTTTAATACGGACCATAGTAGTTCAGTATTTATAAATGGATAACTAGATAACTTTTTGAGCCAGATGGTCCATGAACCCACAGGACACGATGCACTGATAGACTGATACTTAAACTAACGATGAAAGTATGGTGGGGTGAGGATGTAGTTGAGGAGAATTTTAGGACTTAGTGACCATCATATAATTAGATTTAATATGAATGTGATATTTGGGCCCAAATTGCAAGTTAATAAGAAAAAGATCTTAAGATTTCAGAAATGGTGATTTTACCAAATTACGGGACATGGTATAATTAATTGACTGGGATAAAGAGTTAAAGACCAAAACTGTTTTTTATCATGTGGGAATACATTTTAAGCAAATTTTAATGATATTCAGTCGGTATGTTTTAAAGATCTAAACCCATTAGGTGGTGGCCGAAAAGAAAACCTGTTTGGTGGAATAGAGAGATAAGAGATAAATTTAATGAAAAGCGTAGATGTTTTAACAATATTCTAAGGGTTAGTTTAATAGGGGAAGATGATTTTAGAAAATTATAGAAAAATAGAAACGAACTTTAACCAGTCAATAAGAAGGCAAAGAGAGAGGCAGAAATTAATTAGGCAAGCGAATAGTTAATAAAAGAACCCGAAGAAGTTTTTAGCTTTTATAAATTTAAAAATAAGAATAGGACAATTGGTCCAATTAAATTGATGAAAATAAATTGATAAAGGAGTTGGTCAACATTTTCCATGCTTATTTGGCTTCAGTGTTTACAGAGGAAAGATTAGATAATAATTTTTGGAGACTAATAGTTCTGTATATGCATGTAACAAATAGACGTACAGGATTTGAATTTTGACGTAAAAAGGATATTTAAAACGCTTTATAGACCATATGATCCAGGTAAAAGCTGCAGGCCCTATGGGAATATATGGTAGAATTCTGAAAGAGGGTAGTACAGCATTTCAAAGGCACTGTATTGAATTTTAACGCGATCATAAACATTTGGTGAGGTACCAGATGACCGGAAAACAGCATATGTTGTGCCTATTAATAAGAAAGGGTAGTAAGGAAGATTGGGAAATTATAGGCCAGTTAGCGCTTAACCTCTCTGGTTGTAAGGTTCTAGAAAAGTTACTAAAAGGTCATATAGAGAAAAATTTAGAAGATAACTAAGGTATTGTATGATCCCAGCACGGTTTCAGAAGGGTAGGTCATGTTCAGACAAACCTTTTAGAATTTATGGAATCATTACTGACTGCATGACCGAGGAGATACAGTTGATATTGTATATTTAGACTTTAGTAAACAAGCTTTTGATAAGGTTCCCCACTAAAGGCTGATGAAGAAAGTTATTGCAATGGTGTATAGGTGGAGTGGTACATGGTTGGATTAAAGAGTGGTTGCGAAATAGAAAACCGTGTGTACAACTAAATGGCAAACCTAAATGGGAATAAAAATCATGGGAATAGTGAAGAGTGGTGGTCCCACAAGGTTCAGTGCTGGGCGCCACTATTATTCACTCATATTATATAAATGATTTAGACCAGGACTTAAATGCCAAGGTGTCTAGCTTTGCAGCTGATACAACAGTGGCCACTTCGTTAGGAATAGTGGAAGGATGCGATTAAAGATTCAAAATGATCTTGATAAACATCATTGGGTGGGCAGATAAGTGGGCAAATGATTTTTAATAGTAAAAAGTGTAAGGTTCTTCAACTAGGTTTCTCAAATAAAGTTTTAACTACGGATATGAATGGGATTTGGTGAGTCTGTTGGACAACGAAAAGATTTAGATGGATTTAAGCAGTAATTGAAAGTAGCTAATCAGTGTTTGGAAAGCAAGAATAGAACTAATAAGATGCTGGGCATAATAAATTCGCAATGTTGTTTACAAGAGCAAGGAAGTAAAAAGTAAACTGTATAAATAGCTATGTTTAGGCAGTAATAGAGTATTGTGGACAAGTTTGGGCCCCTTAATTAAAGAAAGACTTAGATATGCTAGAGAGAGTTCAACGTAGAGCAAACAAGGTATGATGTTTCTGGGTTTGAGGGTAGAAGCTATGAGGAGAGGCTGAAGGAGTTAGGAAATGTTTTCTGTAGAAAGGCGATTGCTCAGAGGGGACCATGATACAAGTCTTACAAATTTACATCTATGATTAATACACGGACCAATAAATTTTTCAATCAGTAGAAAATGACAGGTGACCAGGGGGCATAATAGAAAATTAAAAAGAAAGCATGCCATCTTGATAGTAAGAAAGCATGCATTCAGTAATAGGGTTTGTTAAATTTGGGAAATGGTCTGGCAGAGGAGGTTGTTGAGTGTGATCAATTTGCAACATTTTAAGAAAGGTTAGATTTGTTTATGAATAGGTTGGGTTATCATATAATATATTGATGAAACGCCAAATGGCGGGTTTTTAGTTATAGTAGTTATTAATGTTAGATGGCATGTGTGACCATAACTAGTTATTAATGCATGGGTGGTTTGGGTATCATATATTAGCATATACTATAGCATATTTTGATAAGCCAAATTGGTGGATTTGTAGTTACAACAATTGACAAGGCTGCTTTGTGGATTTGCATGAGCATGGTTTAGGTTAGTGGGTGGACTGGGAACAGTCTCGACTAGGCCCATGTGGACTTCTTATGTCCTCTATAATTCTTAATGTTCTTAATGTCTAATGGCTTGCACTCTAACCGCATTCCATGGAATACTACTCTCCAACTCTAACCTAATTTTATTGCTCTTGTCGAGACCAGATGGCTAAGAATCATCTTCAACTCGATTAATATATTCAAATATAACTTATTTTTATAATTTTCGTTTGAAGGTTGGAGTATGTGCCTATATAGTAAATATAAACATTCGGTATACACACGTCTCGAAGAATCTCGAATTCCTAACTTCGATGTTCTGTGGTTTAAATCTTTCTTCCTTCTACTTACATATTCTCTTGTGCTATTATATTGTTCTCGTCACAGATTCAGGTTTCATGCTATTGTGATTTACCTTACAAACGTTTCACGGACTGTTATCATCTTCTCATCCAAATACTGAGGTCCTTCTATTTAGGGGATTTCAATGGACAACAAAACTAAATTTGTTTGGCATTCCTCTAGTACTGATTTTAGTTGTGGAGGAAGCTGAATCGATTCGTCATCTCAACGATTGTGAGCAACTGATTATAATACCATACACACATTCCGGATCGTCCAACCGATTCTTGAACACACCCTTGCTCTATACATACACCACTTCGCTCCTATCGTAAATCTGACCACAACCTTATTTCACTAATTTTAATACTTCTCTCCAACAGTTCCATCGCCCTATGCGGTTTTTCTGGCACATTGATCGGGCCAATTGGGGGGCCTTGCGTTGTTCTACGCTAACTATCAATGGAAGTGATGCTTTGACTCTGAAGACGCTTCGATTTCTGCCGATAAAGTGGGAACTGTAATTGTTAATGGATGAGCAGGTTCATTCCTTCGTCGAACTAAATCTGTTTCTCCTCAAAATCCAGGTTCGATTCGTGCTTGTTCCTTTTGCCATTCAGGGCTAGGAGACAATGCTTATCGGGTCGTGGAAAAATTTTCTCGTTCTCTATCACTCTTGCTAATTTTTCATTCAGCTAGGAAATGCGTTTGCAGGGGATACTCTTCTACGAGCAAAGCGTATTTCCATTGAACGAAAATGGCTGAATCTCCTTGGTTCTCCTTACTGACAAATCTTTCTTTCTGGCTCTTGCCAAAAAACATCTCTAACAACTTCTGTAAATCATCCTTTCCTCCTCTTATTCGCTCTGATAATTCTGTGCTAATACTCCAACTGAAAAGGCCAATTCATCTCTTTGGGCACTCCCTATTTCTCTAATTTCAACCTGGACATTCTGGTATTCTTCTTCCTCCTCCTTCTCGCTAGGTGTCCTGATGTCTTTGACTGTCATTTCAATTTTGATCGGTGTGCATGAGCTCTAATCTTGCCAGCGTTAGGAAGGCGGGTGGCCCGGATAGCATTCATCTCAGAGTTTTGAGACATTTTATTTAGGTGCTTAGTTAACCCTAAAAACTATTTATTCTCTATGCCCAATCATTTGACCTATACCCAGTCATAACCTTTATTTGCGGGAACTATACCGTTGAAATGATGCTGCTCAGATCCTTTATAACTATCGCCCTATAGCTCTTCCTTTATATTCTTTCTAGATCTTTGAAAATTCTTCTCAACTTTCACTTCTTAGAATCATCTGGAACTCTTTCCCTTCTTTCCCGATACCAGTACGGCATTGTCGGTGCTCGAGATCTACTGCCGATATACTTTTCCTATTTAACAGATTATGGTTTTCCGCCCTTAAGGAACTACGGGGAAGACTTGTGTGGCGCTTCGACATATCCAAAGATTTTGACCGGGTATGGCACGTGTTCACTTGCTCTCCAAGCTCTTGCTACTTATGTCTAGCTTCTTCAACAAATCCTCCTGAATGTGAGCTGTTTTGATGGGGCGACTTTTCTTTCTAGTCCAATAGTTGGTTTTAGTCAGGGTTCTGTTTTATCTCCTAACTTTATTCCCTTCTTACATCAAATGAGCTTCTCACCTGCAACATCTAACCTCTATCCAGCTATATGCGTGGACTTGACCTTTCATTCTTCAACTCATATCATTATTATGCTCCCTCTTTTACTCTAGAAATTGTCTCTCGTCTTAGATCTTTCCGATATCAATTCTCGCTGAATTCTGGATAGAATTTCCGATGTGGGGTCGTCTTCAGCTTGTGAATTTAATTCCTTTAAAACCAAAACTTCTTACAAATCTCTCTCTCTTAAAGACACTTAACTTTCCTATCTCTTTCGCGGTTCTCTCGTCTCGTCTGTTGACAATATAAACATTCCTTGGCCTTAACATAAACAAAAAAATCTTTTGAAACCAGCAAATCACAGGGTTGCATTAGGCGGCCTCAAGAAACTGGAGTTTGTTTAGAGTGCGAGACTTTTTTTCCTCTTCTCAGTTACTCCACCTATACAAGGTCTCATTACCGCCCTTGTATGGCAGTACTGCTCTCATATCCTGTGGGTAGGGCGGGGGGCTCTGGGTTTCCATCCGGCTTTTGGATAAGGTCGAGTCAAAGCCAAAAGACTTATTTAAACTGTTCCTGTACATTTCTAGTTTACTTGACCTTGTATATTGAGCGCGATGTTTGGTGCTTTATCCTTTTCTTATAGGTCTGTAGAGGCAAGTGCTCGATGGAACTACTATCCACTCGCGTACACCACCTTTACGACGCTATAGCACAAAGGGTGCTGTGTCGCACATGAGTTTTGTGTTGATGTTTGTAACTCCAGACTGGTTCGCTGCAGTGCTTTCTTTTTCCTTCCTGCACCTTCTGTTTTCTGTGGAATTCTCTTCCATCATCTGTGTTTCCTATGGCTTCAACTCTCAATTTCCCTCAGGTGGTGAGAGTGTGTGTGTTTCATTGTTCGTAAATTTTGCGTATAAGTGGAATTTTTGGTCGCGTTCAACACCCACTCCTTGAATCGGGTTCTGCCCGTAAGCGGCGTGACAACTGAAAAAAATAATAAATAAAACGGTTCTAATAAGGAATTCCTTAAGCTGAGCTGAAACACAAGAATGGCACTCGACGGCTGAACCCTTCTAGAAATTTGAGTATCAAATAGCATAACGAGGAGCTTGGCTCGCTTGACAAAAAAAAAAAAAAAAAAGAGGACAGAGAAGTTGGAGGCCGCCTTATCTGCAACCCTCTGGCAACAGCCACTGATAGTGACAGATCTGGTTGCGTTTTCAGCATAAATAAACCTACCTGCAAGTATGAGATTTGGATATGTTAGACTTTGAATAAGTTCATGGGGCGAAATGTGCATTGACATCTATTCAACTTCCAAAGGATACGACCAGGAAACCTCAGCATAAAAACTGAAGAACCGTCATTCAAGGAGGCAAGATAATTCAATTTGCAGTCTATGAAAGAGGAGAGGAGTAGGCTCTACGAAAACATGAGATGCTGCTTACAGAAGAGAAATCCTTCCATGCGGTGGCATGAAAATGGGCAAGGTTTTCATTTATTATCAGTGCTTCAGGCAAATAAAAAAAAAAAAAAAAAATTTATCAGCACCATATTTTCATCAGTCGAGAGAGAAGCTGTATTTATAGTGTAGGTAGAATGTAAACACCCTAAAAAGGAAACTCAGTCTCTCACCAGATACTAGTGAAAGCTTTAATGTTTTTGCACACAATTTAGTGATTTTTGAATTTGAGTATGAATGATATCTATCTTAAAGGAGTATTTTTTATTATGTCATTTTTGAGTAATAGCGTTTTTTATTTTCAACTTTTCGGCCTGATAATTGAGGTCCTTCTTTCATTATTTTATATTCTTTAATTGTAGCTTGTAGCTAGTTAAAGAATTTTCTTGTAAATTGTAATCCTATGTTAAAAACATAAAACGCTAGTAGCTAATCTTTGTTAATACTTACTGGAAAATGGAAATGGATATTTTTTAAAGATAAACATCGTGTTATACCCCTA
The DNA here is from genome assembly GCA_015478945.1 of Trachelipus rathkii. Classification (NCBI taxonomy): domain Eukaryota; kingdom Metazoa; phylum Arthropoda; class Malacostraca; order Isopoda; family Trachelipodidae; genus Trachelipus; species Trachelipus rathkii. Next base: position 37,088 of record JABUQX010020364.1, on the reverse strand, counting down.
TGCAGGGTTGGTAACACGGATGGCGACCACAGGAAATTGAACTTTAAGGCCGCATTCCCAAACCAGCGCCACCAACGTGTTTGCAAGTTCAAGTTTCATAATCTTGCCCCAGGTCAGAAAAAAAAACCAACTGCTCGACACGAGGATTCGAACCGCGGCCTCTCGTTATGAGAGGCGGTGACTCAACTTCCTGCGCCACGAGGCTTATATTATATACGGTAATATATAAATATTATATATATATATATATATATATATTATATATATAATTATATATATATATATATATATAATATATATCTATATATATATATATATATATATATACCTTATAGTTATATATATATATATATATATATATATATATATATATATTATATTATATATATCATATATATACTATATTATTATATATATAGTATATATATATATATATATATTATATGATACTATATATATGATATATTATATATATATATATAATATATAATATATATATAAGAATTAACACTAGCCAGACTATTCAACAGTGAAAGGGGAAGATCATACCTTTAACAGTCTTCTTACACTTGCAGAGTATCAAACTGCACTAGTGAATAGCAAAGTCAGTGCTGTTGACCCAAAAAGGATTTCTTACATAATGCTCTGTCATATTCACCCTTCTGCATCAGCGTTTTTGCTGGGTCTGTATAACAGAATCTGGATTGAATCCTCTTTTCTATTTATTTGGACTACAGCTCTTGTAATTCCTATCCAAAACCTGGGAAGATCGAAGTTGACAGACAATCAAAGACCAATTTCACTGACCTGTCATACTTGTAAATTAATGGAGAAAATGGTTACAGTCCTCCCCAATGTTCTGGAGAACTGCCAAGCTTTTTCAAACTTCAACTTGGAGAACTGGAGCTCTCCTTAAACTCCACTCCCTCGATTTCTGAAGATAGCTCCCTCTTTTTTATTAATGCCTTCTGTCAAATAGATCCATCCAGGTTCTGTGCTCTTCTGTTATATCACCTCTTTAATCTAGTTGGTGTTCTGCAGGGCAGTGTTCTAAGTATATTACTAGTTGCTTTTATATTCAAGAACATCGTTACTTCTATCCCAGAGATGGTCAATTTTTCTCTTCGTTGACGACTATGCGCTATATATTGCTGATGCCAGGTTGCTATTCCTTGAATGGCAACTTCAACTAGGTTATTGAGAATATTTCACAATGAGGTAATTCCCATGGTTCCATTTTTCACACACAAAAACTTCAGCAGTGCTGTTTTAGAAAAAAGGAATTGAAACACCTGTGACCATCCTTCCGCAAACCTAACCTTATATGGTTTGCCCATTCCTGCAACTTCACAAGTTAAATTTTTAGGGCACATTCTAGATGACAACTTAACATATGCACAGCACAGTCCTGAAAGTGACTTGTCACCATTTGCTTGACCTATTACGACACCTTGTCTTAAAATCTTGATGTGCTGATGACAAGCCCCTCTTACATCTCAACATAGTTCTAATCTGATTGAAACACCTTCTAAAAGGTTATCTCATATCTTTTCTGAATCTTCGTACTTTAACTTTTCTCTATCTTCAAGAACTGAATACTCTCTTTGTGTGACATGTGTGAATTTTTAGATACTTAGGCAGTGTGATTAACTCGCTCAATAGAGACATGTTTTTTTACTATTTTTTGATCATGAATATTCATTTCAAATACCAAATTTTCTTTGGCATTAAAATATGTACAAGCTAGGACCAACCCATTTAGTCAATTATTCAACCCATTGTGGCTGCTTCTCTGTGGGCTGTGGTAGGTCCTGTACATTAACATATATATATATATATATATTATATATATATATATATATATAATATATTATTATATATACGATATATATAATATATATATATATATATATATATATATATATATATATATATATATACTATATATAGTGCTGTTACCTAAAAAAGGCCCACTTGTTTTAAGTTTGGCAATAACTACTAAACTATTTAACATATATGAGTTTTAAAATAAGTTCTTAGATTGCCATGTCCTATGTATGTTACCACATAAAATTTATTTAGTTTTTGCTTAAAAAGTGTAAAAATAAATATTTAGACTCGAAGTGAAAAAAAAAAATAAAAAGCCCACTTTTTGCAAAAAAGGGGCCCCAGTGCTATGACAAAAAGGCCCCCCCTTTTCAACTCTTGCTAGGATTTAATTTTATGTCTTTTAAGTTAAAGATAGTGCTTCTTTAAGGTTTTTGATGACTAAATAGGCAGAACTTTTTTTTTTTTTGTTTGAAATTAAAATAAAAAAAATAATAAAATAAAAAGGTAAATTATCCTACAATTTTTTTCAAAAATCACTCCATTTGGTCAACCTATAACTTCTTGTTAGAGGTTAATTGTTTTAGTGTTTTTAAGTTATTATTTTGTTATTTTAAGGTTTTTTGTGACTAAATAGGAGAATTTGTTTTTTTTGTTTTTTTTTTTTTTGTACTAAATAAAAAAAATTTGTAAATAAAATGTAAATTCCTTAAATAAACAAAAACTCCAAGTGGGCCAACTCTCGTGTCCTATATTATATCTGACTTATATAGTGATGTCGAGATATATAACCTCGCGACAAGAATTAAATAAAGATATCGTTTGAGGCGCCCTTGGTTTTAATCTTAATAACATTTATGCGAAATAAGTGGGCCTTTTTTAATAACAAAAGCACTATTTACTATACTCTCTCTTCTAGTCTCAAAATAATAATGATGTAGTGGATATACAAAAAGTAAACAATATAACATGTTGTTATTTATTATTTAAGGTAGTTCATGAAAAAAAAAACCGTTTTTTCAAATCGTGTGTTTTTTCAGGAAAAAACATGTTTTTTTCATGTTTTTTTCGGGGTTTGCGGTTTTTTCGTTTTTGCCATGAAATGAACTCCTTCCAGCTTTCACCAATCCTACTTTCTACAACACATGAGTATTATTCCATTTTCTCAAACTTCAGGATACTTGAAATTAAACGAATATTCCATTATGATTTATGCTATATGTAGCCAGGAGACGTAAACTATGATTTCTTATACTCTTTCATCATGTTTTCTCTAATGTACACTCATTTACCAGTAGGTTGTAATGTTAGACGCGCTCTCTTGTGGTCCATACTATATATTTTAAAAATCCTTAAATATAATTTTATCTCCAATCTGGCAGTATACGAAACGAGGGCTCTCGGTCACTCACGTGAGTGAATCATATTTACTATATTTACTTGTGAATATAATGTATATATATATTTATATTAGAATGAGTCTGAATGACAAACTTTCAAAAGTGACTTAAAGGAACATATGAGATAATAAAAACTATTGCAAATTAAAATTATTACCAAGATTGTAAATGAAGGAGGGATGAGTGAAATGAATAAATTAAATATTTGGCTTTGGAATATCAATCTTTGATTCACTAATTCACTAGTCCCGACCTCCCCACGACCCCAGGTCATCTACTGGATTAACTGGAACTACTATCAAGCTTCATATCACTGGGCTCATATCAGCGTGATCAGCCACAATTTAATTTTGATATGACTGATATAAGTCTGATATTCTCACAGTCATATGAAGTATTGTGTGAGAATGACTGTGGGGAAGGAGCAGGGGCAGTAACAGGACTATAAGCTTAGCTGCCTTAGCATGAATCATCTCTTCAGTTGGCAAATTTCTCAAGACATGTTTCTAGTCTAGATTATCGAGCAATAAAATACTTAGTTTTCTTGCAAAGTCTACACAAACAAAAGTTATTATTTCATTCGAGGGCTTTGCTACCTTTTATTCCCTAAAAAGTACAGTCGCACGACTTTTTGCTTCTTTTTTTGTTTAAATTCTGAAAAAATAAAAGACTGGCCAACAAAAAAATTTTTTTTTGTTTGCTGCCAAGGATATTTTTATTCGAATTTATAGTATATCGGTGTGCTGATTTCAGAAAGGACATTAGTTTTCCAAGATTGGCTTTAGTTCTTGAGATACAGGGTGTTCAGATTTTACTCTTATACAAATTATCTTTTTTAAGGCATATTTTACAGGTAGTATCGTTTTATTTCTTTTTAAGGGGCTTACCTTTATATATACTTTATGTTTTTCTATTTTTCAGAACACTATGAGTACTTCACGAAGAGCCTGTTTGAATAAAACCCAAGTATTTCTGCTTACATCTGTGGTGGGAATATTGACCAGCGGAGAACCAAAAGAAGACAAATTACTAACTTGTGAAGCAATAGCATTTCTGACATACTTTGGAATGAAACTCGGAGATCAAGATAAGTCTTGGGCTCCCCATATATGTCTGTAAATACGGTACTTGTGTCGAAAAATCTACGTCAGTGGAAAAATGAACGAAGAAAAAGTTTATTAAAATTTGGTGTGCCTATATGGTATGGCGGGAGCCAAAGAATCACCACAGTGACTTGTTATTTTTGTTTGGTTAATGTGAAAGGTGATCAATCGTTACCAGAAACGTAAATTTGAGTATCCGGATTTTGAATCAGCAAGGCGAACTGTACCACACTCCGACGATGTCCCATCCCAGTGTTTCACTACACTGCCAGACCTAGCATTGTCTGATGAAGTAGATATCCAGGATTTGGTGTGCAACGTGCAGATAGTGGTAGTGAATATGAAAAAGTACTTCTAACAGCAACAGTTCTCCCAGAAAGAGATATCAATGATATAGTACGAGAGTTAAGTCTCTCCAAGCAAGATTCTGATCTTTTAGCATCTAGACTTAGTGAAAAGAACTGTCTCAAGTCCGAATGTAAAATAACTTTTTTTTCGGAAAAGAGAGGTAGTACTTCTCTTCCATATTTCGTTGAAGAAGAAGACCTAGTTATACTGTATTAACATCCCTGGACACTACTCCAAATGGGTTAACCTAAATACCTGACAGAAGATGTGGCGATTGTTTGTATGGATAGAGTTCAACGAGGGAAGCTTGAATGTGTTTTATTGCTACAATGGCAATAGTTATCGCACGATTCCACATTAGGTCACTCAACAAAACTGAAGAGGAATATGAAAATATTAGAATGATCCTGCAGAAGCTTAGATATAATGAACACCAGTGGTCTATATCATTTTGATTTGAAGATGGTTCAAATATCCTTACCTTGGCAATAAAGCGGATATATTAAGTTACCCTTGAGTTTCGTATGCTTGTGGAGATTAGTAGGCTAAAGAAGACCACTGGGAAAAAGATGTATTGCCTGCTAGGGAAAATATGACTGTAGGTACATCAAATATCATTAACGAACCACTGGTTGACAGGGGAGAAATTATTTTCCCACCACTCCACATCAAACTAGGACTGATGAAGCAATTTGTTAGGGCCTAGACAAAGATGGTCAATGTTTCAAATATATTTGCAGATTTTTTCCAGGGTTGAGTATGGATAAACTCGAAGCTGGAATCTTTAGAGGCCCTCTAATTCGCCAAATCATTAAGGATGACAATTTCATAAATTCAATGACTGATATTGAAGCATCTGCCTGGAAAGTTTTGTCTTGGTTGTTCAGAACTTTTTGGGCAACCATAAACTGCCAACTATGTAGAACTTGTACAGAAAATGCTTTCAGACTTAAAAAATTTGAATGCTAATAAGAGCATAAAAGTTCACTTTCTACATAGTCACTTAGATCGGTTTCCGGATAATCTAGGATATTATAGTGAGGAAGTATATAATATATTCCATAAAGATATTAAGGTGAGGAAGAAAGATACCAGGAAGATGATACAACACAGGATGGCAGACTATTGTTGGAGCCTTTAAAATGTGATTGTCCACATTCTGCACCCAGACAGAAGACAATCATATAGATAGCGATTTGTAATGCATTAATTGTGATATCATTGTACTGAATTGAATGTTTTGACTTATTAGCATTTTATGTACTTACTTCCATTAACAATTTGATATATATCTTCGTGTTTTTTTTTTGTGAATTACGTACAAAACCTAACATACATATGTTGTTATTAATGTTTATTTTTTTTGACCACCTTGTATCTCAAAAACTAAGAGCAAAAGCAAAACGCGAGGTCGTACTCGGAATCAGGGCAACAAGTTACCTACAAAATGACCTTCAAATGTTTTGCCGCAAAATCTTGTTGGCCAGTGATAATTATGATAAAAATGTTACTGGAAGCTGAAAAAAGTGTAAGAAAACATAATGATGCAAAAAACAAAAATATTATGAATATCAAAAATTCAGAATATAAAATAAAAAGTATGGAAAACCCATAAAAATTTTGAACACAAACTCAAATTCCAAAAATGTCAAATAGAGCATATTTGCTAATATTATAATAATAATGTTCAAACATGTAAATTCCAAACTTAATTGAAAAAACGAAAAACAAATTTTTACTTGTGTTTTCAGGATGTGTTTTTTTCATGAAAAAAACCGTTTTTTTGCGAGAAAAAAACGATTGCTGCTTTTGTTTTTATTTATTATAACACATATACAGGCCAATTTTTCATCTCCAAAAAAAAAGTGGGCCTTTTTTTTGTCATACAAATGGGCCCTTTTTGATAGTCTTTTTCGATGGTACCTGTGTTGATTGGCTGCACCAAATTTCTTGAAATTTGGTTGTGGATTACCTTATGATGGGACAACATATTTATATTTCAATATTAATATAATTTCTTAGAGTTCTTATGCAGTATAGTGACTGGAAAAAGTACCAAAATGTGGTTTTTCAACGATGTCAAAAAGTAGGCAAAATTTGGTGAAAAATTGTAATAAAATTCCTAAATTCAAAAAAAATCGGAAGTTGAACCAGATTATAACCCTTTAAACATGCATAATGCAATGGGGTTAAGGTCCAACCAATTTTTTTCGCTCTACACATTCATATATACGGAGATACATTTGGCTCTTTTTTGATAACAAACTTGATGGGCCTTTGATTAGGTAACAGCAACTATATATATATATGTATATATATTATAATATTAAGTAATATAATATATATATATATATATATAGTATAATAATATATATTTTAGTATATATATATATATATATATATATATATATTATATTATATATATAATATATATATTATTATATATATATATATTATATATATATTATATATATTATATTATAGTTATATATTATTAGGGATGTACCGGAACCCAGAATTTTTGGTTCTGGCTGGGAACCGGAGCTTTCCGGAACCTTGGAAAGTTCCGGCCAGAACGGAACTTTTCGACTTCAGCCACACCTTACATAATTCATACTTAAAACTTGCCTGATAACCAAGTGGAGTCTTGTTTCATATCCATACTGTGAGCTCTTAGTTCTTTCTGTAAGTATAATTTGGATAAAGCGGATCAATAAATTTAAGTAAAAAAGGAATAATACTAAATAAAGTTCTCACGGTCTTCAAAGTTTAAAAGCTTTTTCCAGTAGCAAGTAACGGTGTTTGAGAATAAAATCACGTTTAACCTCACAAACATTGGAGAGCAACTTATTTTCTACACCACAACATTTCAAAATTGAAATAAGTTCAAATTTTAAGTAAGAAAATTTATGGAAATCTTGTTTTAAAATTTTAAAAATTTTTGCTTAAAGCAGTATAGTTAATATTTTTTGTAGTTGTTTCTACTTTAAAGTTAATTTCTTTTAATAATAATACCCTGTACAAATTTTATTTATTCCTGGGTCTAGATTCTAGAGCAGGATTGGCACAAAAAAGATCAAATATTTAAAATTAACTGATTTTTTTACGTATTTTTTTTTTATTAAAAAATTTTCTTTGATTTTTTCTTTTATATTTTTTGTTTATTTATAAGGTCACTTTTTTTCTAAATTATAATTAATCCTAGCTTATTACCTAAATAATAATAAGATATATATTCATCAACATAAGAAAATTCATCAATTGTCTGTTTCAAGTATTTTTAATAAATAAATAAATTAGAGTTAGCTCAGATATTATCAGTATATATAATATATACTATTATATAATATATTATATAAATATATTTATATATATATATATATATATATATTATATATATATATATATATATATATATATATACTACTCACTCACTATATATATATATATACATATATATATTATTATTATCATATACTATATATATATCATAAATTAAAAATATTTTAAAAATATTATAAAACATTATATAATTCAAAACAATAAAATATTTAACCACTGCTAAAAGTTTTCATTAGCATTAGGTTTATCAAAATAATTTCGTAGTATATTCAGACAAGTAACATACGCTAAAAATATTGCACCATTGGTAGGAAATGCCCTTAATGTAACCATAACAAAACCACGAGTAAAAACGGATAAACCTTCACTTCTGTAACTTTTCTTTGCGCAGTCCCAAAAACTCTGAAAGAATGAAAGTATATTATTCAAACTAAAATAATATTTATTACAAAATTAGATATTAAAAACAAGGAAATAAAAATTTGTGGGGATTTAAAGATTATATTTGTTTCATCAAGAGAAAGTGCTACCAATTGTGGTAGTAAAAGTAACGGCAACAAATACAAGTCATTCAAACAATAATGTGTTAATACAAATAACATACTAAGATGCAATTCTATACAAACTAACATTATTAAAAGTCATAATTTGTAAAATAATTTACTAAATCTAAACTTGCGAATCAATGCGAGGCATAAAGAAATACTAACCTTATATTTTGGGTTCGCCGGATTGTCATTCTGAATTCTAGACTTGATAACATCCAAAGGAACAACCGTCATCCAAGATATTGCGCCTAAATAATATTTTCCAATTAAATTTTTGCTATGTATGCTTTCTTTAAGTCATTGGATTAAACACAACATAAGCTCTTGAACGTTCCGAACTTACCAGCCATCCCTCCACAGAAGACCAAAGATAATGGCGACGCATTTTCTTCTGACCCCGAAATAGTCCTAGTAAATGCTTCATATATGACCATGTAAAAACCAAATGAAGGCACATCTCTTGAGAGGAAAAATGATGACAATCAGTATATATGAATATTTGACCACAAATCAGAGAAAGCGTGAGAGAAACACTACCTCACGATTCTCTTGTAAACGTTAGGCCGTTAGGCTGAAAAAAAGAACAAGTTAACGAGCCATTAACTTCTTTTAATGGTAATTTGAATCCTAAAATTACAAATCATGTTACTAAGCTAACTCGCTTCTGCAATACATGAAGTTAGAGCTCGCAAAGGTATGTACTAAATCTTAGCTGGTATATTAAACCTCTAAAATCATTACACTATTTTACTTTTTTTAGTTATCATCACATGTTATTACACAGTTTTATACTTATACCCAATTTATTTATATTTATATTTTATAATTTTTTTATTTATATCTTATACCCAATTCAAGTACTTATTCTTTATCTTAACTTTAGCTTTTCTCACTTCCCTTGCCTTTTCTTTATATTTCTAACTTGCAGTTGAGAATATTGCGATACAATATGCTAATTATTACTAAAATAGAATTCGCACACGCACAAAGTTACCCTGTACATCGGCGAAAATATTGCTCCTTGTATAAGAACCATTAGAATTTCGTTTTATATTCAGAGAAGAAATTAGGTTTAAATTTTTCTAAAACCATATACCAATGAATTATGTCGTTAGCACTATTTATAGTATTTATGCACCTATATAACTTTTTCTAAAAATGAGCTTTTCAAAATTCAGTTTTCCCACACCTTTCTTCCCATTAAAAATTTACACTCACTAATACATTAGCTGACACGTAAATATACACTTAAAAGAAAGAAACTGTGGAGGCAGAGACGACAGCATAAAGTTGAATAAATAATTTTGTCTAGAATTGCAAATTCTTTAATATTTAACGACCTACCAATAGAAAATATTATAAACAATAAATATGATGAATAAAGTCATTGAGTCTAAAGTATTATTTTAGATAGAGTTGGAATGAAAAAAAAACCCCAAAGAATACGCTAATGGAGTTAAAAATTATGAAATAGGAATTGAAAACGTTTTTGAGATTAGAACAAACTACAGGAAAGAACCTACTTTTAACTATTCAATAAATAATCTGCTTGCGAAAATATACATATACTCCCTTCCATCATAATTTTCATTACCACAGCCTAACTTTGTAAATATTTGGTCAACAAAATACATATCAAATAGGGAATGTATAAAAGTATATAATAACATTAGTGGTAGAATAACTTAAAACCACATCTTACCTTACACCCATTGAAACCAGACCTTTATAGCAGCCAGGAATACCTTGCCTTCTGTGTAAGTCCATTAAACACTGAGTAGGACCTTTATAAGAAACCGTTGACTCGCTGCCCCACGATTTTGAACCATTACCTAATGAAAAAAAAAAAAAAATTAGTAGCTATAGTCTACAATACTTCCAATGATATATTTCAATAATAAATGACATTACCTGTTTGCATTTGCATTTTAATCTTAACTAAGTCAACTGGACAAGCGACCACGAGCTGCACAATACCGCCAGCACACCCAGACCAAAACACGTGAGCATAAGAAGGCTTTCTTCCATCATTATCAATGTACCTCATACTGTTTCCATAAACACCAAAAAAAAGTGAATTCAGTGTACCAGTTGCTAATAAGGGAAATCCAAGACCTTTATAGAAACCTCGAAACTGAAATTTACAAATTCAAAAATATCGTCAGTTAAGCAGCAGATATTTTCTTAAAAAAAACAAAACAAAAAAAACTTCACCCCGCCCAAGACCATTCTATTCTCCAAAAGGCTTTATGGGTAAAATAATCTATTTGAACGAACAGATCAATAGTTGCATGGTATTTGCGGAACCCAAGAGCTAAGAGATGATACAGCCTACTAACTATCATTTACTTCCTTAGCTTATATGTATTTACAAAGAGACAATCTATGGAAATCTTCGTAGTAATGGATACAGTTTTTTTCAGAAGTGAAACCATACGATGTGACCCATTAGAGACTGGTAAAGAATTTTCCAAGCCCAAATCTTATTAATAAAAATTATAATTAAGAAGTAATCGCTGTGACAGCAATAATGAAGCTTACACTTTTGATTCATAATATTCTTCGACCTAATGTGCATTTTATGTATCCTCCAGATTTAAAAGTGTTTGAATTCCGGATATATAAGAGTAATTAATTGAATGAAATAGAAAGCTTACAATTGATTACTATTTCTGGATTTCCGGGAAAAACGAATATATCACTTCTGTTCTCACAATCCACGCTTGCCCATCAATTCTTTTCGAATTTCTCTACATCTCCCTTTCTACTTGTATATCGATTTTTACAACATGAATATTACTTGCCATCTAACTCCATTTTACAATAACGTCCCATTGTCATTTCAACTCTAATTTTTCTTTGAATAATCGAACACCTCTTATCTCCTCTAGGAATCCTTCAGTCTAGTTTTAACTTGACCTTCCTGGATTGAGGGGTGATGAATGCCCGGTTAAAAAGATGAATCCACATCGACCATTCGATCTTTCTTTACATTTACGATTTTTGTCTAAAATACTAATGTATCTATCAATAATATAATATATAATAATAATAAATCATAATAATAATAATAATATAATAATAATAATAATAATAATTATATAATAATAATAATTATAAAAACTTTCTTTAACCGTGTCTTTGTTTAGAGCAGCAGCCAAACACGGTAAGCATAATCCCACGACTAATATGCTCCTCCTTAAAATTCAAATTTGGATTTTCGATTCCGACTCTGACTCCACCCTTACGTAAAATAAATTTTTCGACTCGACTCCGACTTCATTTAAACAAAACATTTTCGACTGTCCAGACCAACTCCTCTAGCAGTCCAAATTCCAAAATTTTCTACGTCTTAGTCAGCTTTAGTGCTTTACAGAGTATACAGGTAAGAACATTTTTTTTGGTTTCAACTTATACCCATTGGTTGCTTGGATGAGTAGAAAAAAAATATATCCATTTCCCTATATGATCTTAATTCTCCAATGCTATCTCGGTAAGGGGGAAGATCCAGTAATACCGTTTCACGTCTAAGCCCATTTCTCGCCTCCCTTAATAATGGACATAAATTCGGAATTTTCAGCCGATTTCTTGATCCTATAAAACAGACCTGTAGCATTTTTGTACATGTGTCTGTAGTCGATTTTCAGAATTTTTCAATTTTTCAAAACCAATGTTTTTTGACATTTTTCATTAACTTCCAGAACTTTTTTTCGAAATGACTTCTCAAACTTGAAATAAGCATAGATGGGTCCATTACCTACAATTGCGAATGTATTTTTCATTTTTGAGTTTTGGGCTCATGCGTTGTCCATATTTAAAACTCACTTTGTTTTGGATTTTAAATGTAAATAATTGCGATATATTTTTTCTGTTCGTGCTGTAGTGGATGAAATTTTCATGGGTCTATATCGTAGTCGAGAGAGATGCAACAATTTTTTTTACTTAGATAATATTTTGTATTTGAATTAGTTTTGGATTTGTTCTTGAAACAAATTTTCAAAAAAAAAAATTTGGATAATTTTTTAAAAATTAATATAGATAATATCTTTGTATATGAATTAGTTTTGGATTTGTTTCTGGAACAAATTTAAAAAAAAATTTGGATAATTTTTTAAAAATTTTGAGTATACAAAAAAATTATCTAAGTAAAAAAGATGCATCTAGCCCAACTGTACAAGCCCTGAAAATTTGATGTTGATCGGACAAGTAGGGGAAAAAATAGCTTAATATTCCACTTTTTCAAACATTTGAATTTTTGGAAAAGGGAAAAATTGATGTATATTTTTTTCTGCTGATCCAATCAATTAAGTTTTTAAGGGCGTGTACAATCGGGCTAGATGCATCTTTTTTACTTAGATAAGTTTTTTGTATACTCAAAAGAAATTTTTTGAAAAATTTTAAAAATATTTTGTTTTGAAAATTTGTTCCAAGAACACATCCAAAACTAATGCATATACAAAGATATTATCTAAGTAGAAAATATACATCTCTCCCGACTACCTATGCCCTGAAAATTTCATCCACTTCGCACGAACAGAAAAAAAATTATCGCAATTTTTCATTTTAAAATCCAAAAAAGTGTTTTGAAATTTGACAACGCTGAGCACAAACTCAAAAAATCGAAAAAGTACTTCAGCCATATTGTAGGTAATGGACCCATTTATGCATATTTCAAGTTTGAAGTCATTTTGAAAAAAAATTCTGGAAGGTGATACGACAATGTTTTAAAAACATGGGTTTTGAAAAATTGAAAATTCTGAAAGAATGAATACAGACACAGAAAAACAGTCTAAAACGAAGTTTTACAGGGCAAAAAAAGCCACAGTTTGATGTTTATAGGGTCAAAATTGGCTAAAATTCCGAATTATGTCCATTTTAAGGGGGGGGGGCGAAAATTGGGCTTATCGTGAACTGAATATTGGATTTTCCACTAAAAATTTGATTAAATTTTAAAGTACCGTAAAGACATAAAGATGCAGATGACAAACAAATACGAGTATATTTCAGTTTCGGAAACAAATGTATAACGTAATTATAATGCAAATTATTTTTATTTTTATTATAAAACAGCCGTGCGTTTTTTTTTGTTTTTTTTCAACCAATGTTAAAGCAAATAGTGAAGTCATCATAAATTAATAAAATAATAATAATAATAATTAATAATAAAATAATATAATCGATGATAAACTGATAATGATAATGATATGATAATGATTAATGATCATGATAATGATAATGATAATAGTAATTAAACTATATAATTATAATAATAATAAACAAATAATAATAAAATAAATTTTCGACTCAAGACTCCACTTCCACAATTTTTGACTCCACGACTCGACTCTCCACAATTTTCAGCTGACTCCACGACTCCGACTCGCAGCCCTGCTTTATCCTTCTCAGAGGGTACCGGGGGGACTACCTGAAATCGAAGTTTAAGCGGCTATCCAGCCTGTCGCACCACGTGGTCGTCCAGCCTAGTTTGGCCCCCGTAAGATACCACTCAAACTGCTACGCGGGGCATTTGAACCAGGTCCTCTCGCGATGAGAGTCGACGAGTCAATCCACTAGCCACGAGCGTTCATAATAATTTAATTAATGAATATTAATATCAAATATAATTATAATAATATATAGTATTAAGTAATACTTTTAATCACCACACATTTTATTTCACGTTACCGCTTCAACTTTGTAAGGTGTTTACAAGGCAATTGATTAGGATAAGCGACCCATACCTGTTGGCGAACTTTGATCGTGTCCTGGGATTGACGCAGACGAGAGGCCTGCACATCCTGTCATGAATCATAATATTAAATTAATATTATTATTATATATTTACTATTATTATATTATAATATATTATATATATTAGATTTTTTAAATAATAATAATTAATATACTTAAATATTATATATACTATATTATATATTATATATATATTATATATATATATATTATGTATAGATATATATATATATTATTCTTACAAAATTTTTATTTTATACAGCATTTAATTTTTGAAAGGTTTGTGCTAGGGTTAGCCTAGCACCATAATGATTTCCGCACCGCGCAGGATTTGATTGTGCGCAATACAGCAAAGCGCACCGGTGGTCGGTCGCCACTGGTGTAATCAACGGGGATCATTTTGAAGCTGTGAGTCAACATGTGGGGAGTGGTCTCTAAACACTCGAACAACGACGTCCAAATAACAAGCGGAATTTAAGTTATTATAACACTCTCCATTACTTTAAGAGTTTTTTCGAAACCTTTATTATTTCATACGTCTCTGCCTTTGTTTTTTTTTTACTAGTTTTGTGATATTTTGCCAAACTAAAGAAAAATAAAGTTTTAAATAGCCATTTTTCATTTTGGCTCCTGCGGGGACTGCACTTTGAGACATAAATTAAAACCCACAATTTTTTTACAATCCAAACAAGTATGTGAGTATCACTTGCAAATAAGTCAAGTTGATTGGTGAAGAAGATGAAAGTGTGGAGATCTGGACGCAATGAACAGGACACATTTGTCATAGTGTGCAAGAAATGTACGTGGACTTAAAGTATGAATATAAGAATGTCAAGTAGTTTAATAGGATGAAGAGATGATTGCAGAGCGGTGAAAAGTAAGCAAAAAATTGCGTGGTTGGTCTGTTGAAAGCCAAGGAGTGTTTTGAAAGAAAAAGGGTATGAAAATTATAACGGTAGTAAGGAAGGCTTAAAAAGTTGTCATAGTAGAGAGAAACAGATAATGAGGAATTAAATTTTGATAAGGACGATTTAAATGGAGGACTTACAAAGGATAAACAGCTCTGGAGAAAGTATGAAAGGGTTATGAAAAAAATAAGGGGAATCATCTTATATATAATAATGAATGATGAAAGTGTGATTGTGGAGCGTGTGAAGGAAACGCTTCGAAAATTGTATAACACTGGCAGTAGTTGCAATGCGAGCGAGGTCGATGGTGTTAAATAGGTATCTTTTGGGATGAAGGTAATGTAGTAGGAAGGTAATAGACAGTGTGCAGGAACTTGAAGAATGGTAAATTCACAGTAGACGATGGAATTACTGGTAAAGATGGATTAAGAAGATGGAGGCGAGATTGTGATTATGTGTGATATTTGAAATTGGTGCAAGCAAACACGTTTTATGAAGAGTATACTAGTTCCGAAGGTAAATCTGGGGGAAGCAGTATAATATAAATATATATATTATATATAATATATTATAAATTATATATATATATATACTATATTATATATATATATATATATTATACTATATATATTTACACAATGGTTTGAATGGGCTATCGCGAGATACATGTTATGTAAAAGGGAGGATTAGTTTATTGAGTGTTGTAAGGAAGATGTATGCTGGTAATTGGTTGAAAGAGTGCGTCGAGTGGTTGAGGGCCTGTTTGGCGAAGAACAACGTACATTTAGAAATGGTGGAGGATGTATAGATAGATCAAATCTTCACATTGAAACAAATGATTGAGAAAATGAGAAAGAAGAATAAATTGTATTTAGGTATTATGGATTTGCAATAGGGGTATGACAAGATAAATAGTTAAGATATATGACAGGTTTTAGTGATATATGGTATTGGTAGTAGGTTTCTGAATGGAATCAAAAGTATGAATGGCGATAGTGAAGGGTGTGTAGGAATAAATAGAGTTGAAAGTGAATGGCTTAGTTAATATTAATAGTGGAGTGAGGCAGAGATGTTACCTCCTTGGCTATTTAATATGTATATAGATGGGGTGATGAAGGAATTAGATGTAGGGATGGTGGTAGGGGAAGATGTTAGAATGATGTAGAATGGAAGAGAGTGGAGGGTGCCCTGCTTATTGTGCGCTGATGATTTTTTTTTGTTTTGTTGGTTTTGATATATATAATATATATATTATATATATATTATATCTATATGATGACTATAGTAAATCAGTATATTCTATATATTATAATATCTAGTAATATACTAATTATATATATATATTAATATATATTATATTATATATACATATATATAGGAGCCGGAGCAGGAGCCGGAGGCGAAACTTTTTGAGGAACGGAGCGGAGCCGGAGGCGAAATTTTGGGGATCTGGAGCAGGCGGAGTCGGAGGCGAAATTTTAGGGGGACCTGGAGCGGAGCGGAGTCGAGCCGCACAAAATAAGAGGCTGCTCCGCAAATCAAAATTTAAGTAATTATTAATTTTTTATACACTTGTTATATATATATATATATATATATATCTTAGAAACATATTATATTATATATATATATATATATATATATATATATATATATTTATATATATATATATATATTATATATATATTATTATATATATTATTATATATATATATATATTCTTTTTTTTTCCAGAATTGTGATAGTATATTTATTAATTCAACTAAAAAAAGGTTCGGTACTTCTATAGATAACTTTTAATTAATTAAGTTTTAATATCTTATAAAAATCATGTCACTTAAACAAATCGCAAACACCTCTGTAACTTGAATGTATTACTCAACTCTGATGATAAAATACTTTCATTTGTCAATATGAAATAGTTAACACATTTGATGGGAAACAGTCAGTTTGCCAATCATGCACAAAAGAGTCTACCTACACTGCCAGTTACTCATGGGGTCACAATACATCTATTGGATCCTTTAAATTAATGAAACATTTAAAACGCTATCATCAAGAGACATTGCTGCATTGTTAAAAAGAAAGTGGAAGCTAACGTAATCAGGAGAAACTTAAGATTTCAAAACTGAACTAAAGTGGAAACTTTTTCGGTTGCATAAACTTGTTCTGTCTATGTTAAGTGCAAAATTCAAAATACAATTGATTATACTTTGGTTGTTAAAGATAGTGACATTTAGTTTTCTTTGCATAACCAGGATTTTAAAGCTCTGTGTGGAGACATGGCTTAGAAACTGGAAGTCCTTTAGACTGAAAAATATTTGTAAAATAATTTAAGAAGAAAAAAATAAAAAAAATAAGCTTAAAAATTGAATAAAAGGGACGCTTTGTGCATTTTAAAAATGGATACTTACACATGGGCAAAGCTAAATTATTTTGTCAATAATTTTATATATGTGGACGAAGATAAAAATCAATATTTTCTAAAACGTTAGAGGTTAATATTTAATACTCACCATTTCAGCGAATATTTTCAAGAATTTGTTTTTATCATCTTAAAAGAATTCGAATAACAAGAGACAAGGTAATTAGCTTAGTTCCGGATAACGCATCAACATGATCAGTACGAAAAAATTAATAAGGACAATGAGGGTGAGAGAATAGGAAATTGGTAAATGTGATAACTGATCTTTATGTGAATGTCAAACGAGAAGTCATAGTTGCTTTTCATGAATGACTTGATAAACTATGAAAAGACTTTCGATTAAGCGTCTAACAGTTGCCACCATAGAATTGTGGAGTTCATATTTACAGGTTTAGGAGTGCGTGATGGTCTCCCACAATACTCATAGAGAATCTTAATAAGCAGGGCGGACAATAGCAAAAGCAGTAACAGTACCCAAATTAATGGAGTTCTTAAAGAATCAAGCTGCAAAAGTGGAAATCTTAGGTCAAGAGACAAGTGGGAAGTGCATGTTTTATGCTCTAAGGCTTCTGCAACTAAAAGATTATAGAGTAGTATGATGGCTGCCGGTACTTTTGAACTTTCTCTTTCCGGACACTGGGAACAAATCGAAAACACTCGAAAAATTATTAAAACACCATACTTTACACAAAAAATATTCAATCAGAAAACTTGATGCAGGAAAATTTTTATAGAGAAATGATTTTAGCAAAGAATTTTTTTTGTTGATAAAGAAAGGGAAAGAATGTTAACTGAAAATAAAATAGTTTTGTCGACAAGTTTTGTGGCTCTTTCCCAGAATGAAGATTGTATTTAAGCTAGGGTGTTCTTTGCGACTGGAATTAATGAAAAGCTATGAACAGAAATTGGCGGAGTCAGATAGTTTCAGCAGTTTCCAGGATCTCCCTGTAGAATTTTGTCAGATGAAGTTGAAGAAGTCACAAAGCAGATAATGGAAAAAATTGTAGGATGCAGAAAAGCGATTGAAAAAAACTAAAAAAGACATCTACTAGTAAAAGACATTCAGCCTAAATACTTCTAGAAAAAAAAGGTAGAATTCCATAAGTCAGTGATGGATAATGAAAATGACGGAAATTCAAAGTTATCAGTTAAAGGACAATCAACTGCTATTCTAAAATTTTGCAGATCGCTTGCAAATTAAGTAATTACAGTGAATGTTGAGAGTTTATTTTCTGCTTTAAAAATAATAAAAACGGATCTAGGACATCGTTAAAGGAGGATTTTATTGATGGTTTTATTTTTAGAACATTGTTTTGAATAAATTTTATTACATATGCTCAGGCAGGTTCAAGGAGAAATTAATTTTAAAGTTAGGATGAAAGTGAATTATATATATACTATATTATATATTATATATTATAATTAATATATATATTATAATATATAAATAAATATATATATATATTTATTATATATTATATATATATATATATATATATATATATATTTATATATATATAATAAAATAATGAAATATCTTCTACCCCGTGGACTTCGTCGCTGTCCGTGGGCCTTCGAGAAAGGTCTTGGGAACAAGGCCTAAGCTAGGTGCACTGGCTGGCAGGCCTATCGCGGACAGCCGCGATTAATTCCCCATTTGTAGCAAGCCACACAAATGTACTCATTAACGTCTGAGTGTGACGAAGCTAGAGTTAATAGAGAATAGCTCACATTCTCTCGCTCCAACCCAGTCTCGAACCTGGGCCCCCTCATTGCTAAGCGAGTGTCTACCACTGAGCTAGGAGCGCTTCTATATATATATATATATATATATATATATATATTTATATATATATATATATTATATATATTATATATATATTATAATATATATAGTATATATATATATATATATATATATATATATTATATATTTCTTTCTTTTTGCACCTTCCTCTTGCCAGATTGGGGGGTAAGGTGCTGACAAGCATCGGAAAAAGAAAAGCAGTAGGAGAAATGACAAACGTCGAAAGAAAGCGAGCATTAGCCCTCTCCATTAATTAGTGAAGGCTCGTCACAGACAGAAAATCACCCTAGAGCTTCATGGGACTGCGACGGACCTCACTATGGTAGATCGTCAATGTAAGGGTTCATGCCTGGCTCCGGGTGGGCCACAAACCTGCCCATGACAAAACCCGGCATTTTCTCCATGATGGCACCTTTATCTCGCTCTGCCAAACTACATCTTATCTCCTTCAGACATTCGTTCACGACTCAATCCACTTTCTCTTCGGTCTCCCAGCGGTCGGTTCCCAACACACTCTCCCACTATACATCCTTAACCCAACGATTTTCATTCCATCCTTGCATACAAACAAAGAGACTTCATTTAATTCTCTCATTATACTCCTTTCTTCACACCACAACCACTCTCTAATACGTTCATTCCTCACTTATTAATTCTTTTCACACCTAGCATGCCCCTAAAGATGTCCATCTGAACACATTGAATTTAGATCTATAATTCTTATTCAGACGATAGTTCACTACCTACATACCACAGGTACAACATACTCATGTAAGGACTCTAGCGCACTCAAGATTAGTCCTTTTACATCCACCATTTTATTGCACAGCACCTTCCTGCAATTCAAACTTTTCCCTACTACATCTCGGCATATCCGTTCGCCTTTCTCATGCAACACATACCTAGAATATTTAAACTCAGACACTTGCTTCAGCTGCTCATCATCTAACCTAACTTCACACTGAGGACTGTTCACACTCAACATAACTTACTCTTATCTACGTTTACTTCAAACCCCTCCTTTTACAAACACTGCAAGATCTTCAATAATCCTCTCAAACTCTCTCAGACTCGCCACACAAAACCAAATCATCCGCATATAATAGGTATGGGACCCTCCACTCAATCTCCATTCTCATCATTCTAAACCATTTTGCATCCACTCGGGAATTTTTATAACCCCATCCATATACACATTGAATACCAAGGAGACATAACAAACATATATTTCGATATATATATATTATATAATTATATATATAATATATATATATATTATATATATATTATAATATATATATTATTATATATATATATATATATATATTAAAATCTGTTTTGAAGCAGCTTGTTAATATATGTTCATGCGCAGAGTTTTGGGAGTAATTATTTTAAACTTTAATGAATCTAAAATATGATTTTTTATTCTTTTTAGGGAAAAAATTATAAATTATATACGTAACTTTACAGGCAGTTCAATGTCAAAGGAGGATTATTTAAATTTAGGAGAAAGGTGACTGATTCCTTTTCTGATTTCTTAAAATTCTATTTTCCTATTAAAATTTTTCTAAGTTTTAAATTCTAAGTTATAAAGTCTCAAAATTTCATTTCATCATACCCTCAAAATTTTGTATTAGAATTAATGATTTCATGAATGTAAATGGAGAAGGATTAAAAAGGGTCGAAGCGGAGTCGGAGGGAGCGAAATTTTAAAATGCCGGAGTCGGGTGGGTAATTTTAAATGCTGGAGCCGGAGTTCGGAGCCGGGTAATTTTAAAATGCTTTAGCGGAGTCGGAGCCGGTAATTTTAAATGCTGGAAGACGGAGTCGGAGCCGGACAAACATTTTCCGGCTCCGAGCTAACTATATATATATTATATATATATATATCTATATTATATATATATATATATCTATATATATTTAATATATATATATATATATATATATATTATATATTATATATATATATATATATATTATATACACTAACCTCCAATCATCCTGCTCGAAGGTCATAAGAATCTCTCTTGTCCTTCCCGAAACCTTCTCATAGCCACTGAGAATCTCCTTAGATGTTCTACGTTAAAGACAGATCCTGTGAACATAAAAGATTTTAAAGATTTTAAAGTCCAACAAAATACTGCAGATTTTTTTCTTATATATAAGTATATATTATATATATATTATATATATATATATTTAATAATATATCTCTATATTATATTATATATATATTATATATATAAAATTATATATAATATATATTATAATTATTATATATATTATATATATATATATATTCAGGGATGACCAAAAAGTTGGCATTTAGAGCAAAGACTGGGTCGGGAAAAAAACGTGTGTGTACCATTGTAAACCCTATTTTCAATTTTGAAGGTAGAGAAGAGGTACTAAAGGTCAACAGTAAACGAGCATTTGGGATATCAGGCGAGTCCCGACGAAGGGGAAATCTATAAACGTCTGTAACGGGAAATCTTTTCCTGCTGATTTCTTAAAATGACAGCAATATCTTCGTTTTTCTGTTCTAAAGAATAAAAATAGTGCCTTTCGATGTGTTTCTTATTTCATCAAGGCTGGAAATAAGAGGGATGTATCCGAGAGACGTTAA
>JABUQX010020364.1:0-7500 GCA_015478945.1 Trachelipus rathkii | reverse complement strand
CAGAGATTTCTTTTTTTTATGATCGTAGCAGGATGATTGGTGTTAGTGTATGATATATAATATATATATTATATATTATATATATATATGATATATATATATATATTATAATATATATATACCTATCCCTAGAGTATAGATGTGACTTCCTTATCTTCAATTTACACATCTATATATAGGGCTGCGGAGCCAGAAATTTTTTTCCGGCTCCGACTCGGCTTCAGCATTTTAAAATTACCCGGCTCCGACTCCGGCTCCAGCATTTAAAATTACCCGGCTCCGACTCCGGCTCCACATTTTAAAATTGTTCGGCTCCGACTACCGCATTTTAATAATTGTTCGCTCCATCTGGCTTCGACCCTTGTTATAGATTACCTTCTCCAATTTACAGTTGAAATCATTAATTCTGGATACAAAATTTTGAGGGGTAAATGATTGAATTATGTTGTTAAGGACATCTTATTAGCTTAGAATTAAAATTAGAAAATATTAAAGAAAATGAATTTTAAGAAATACAGAAAAGGAATCAGTCACTTTCTTCCTAAATTTTAATATAATTCTTCTTTGAACGATGAACTGCCTGTACAGTTACGTAATATAATTTTATTATTTTTTTTCCCTAAAAAGAATAAAAATCATATTTTTAGATTCATCCTAAAGTTAAAATAATTACTCGTTGAACTAGAGCCTGAACATATATAACACTGGTATTAAACAATTTATATATATAAATTATATATATATATATATTATATATATATATATATATATATTTATATATATATATATATCTATAGTAATATATATTATATTATAGTATATATATATGCTGAGTGAGAACAGGGTTGTGTTATGTCTCCTTGGTTATTCACGTGTGTCTACTGGATGGGGTTATGAAGATCGAGGTGGGGATGGCGAGGAAAATGGTGTTAGATCGATGGAGATGGAGATTGAGTGCGACGTGTCCCTACCTATTGTTAAGCGGATGATTTGGTTCTGTGTGCGATGTCTGAAGAGAGTTTGAGAGTTAATTGGAGAGATTTGGCAGGTATGTAAAAGGAGGGGTCTGAAAGTAAACGTAATAAGAGTAAGGTTATGGGTTGTGAGTGAGGACAGTCTCAGTGTGAAGTTTGTTAAGATGATGAGCAGCTGGAAAAGGTGTCTGAGTTTAAATATTTGGGTATGTGTGGTGAGAAGGGAACGGATGATGCGAGTGTAGTCGGAGTGTGAAATGGCAGGAAAGGGGCTTGGATGAATTAAATCGTTGTGGAATGTAAAGGGACTAGAGTCTTGATGCGCTAGAGTCTTCAGTGAGGGTATGTTTTTAGCTGTGTTATTGTATGGTAGTGAGACGCTATGGTCTGGAATAAGGAAGTATAGATCTAAAGTTCATGTGTTCAGATGGACAATGCTTAGGGGCATGCTAGGTGTGAAAGAATTATAAAGTGAGGAATGAACGTATTAGATGAGTGGTGTGGTGTGAAGAAAGGGGTAAATGAGAGAATCAATGAAAGTATGTTGAGATGGTTTGGTCATGTGGCAAGGATGAATGATAGTTGGTTGGTTAAGCGGATGCATAGTGGAGAGTGTGTTGGGAAACGAATCGGCTGGGAGACCGAAGAGAAAGTGGAATTGAGGTCGTGAACGATGTCTGAGGTAAGAGTAAATGATGAGTTTTGGCAGAGGCGAGAATTAAAGTGCATAATAGGAGAAAATGGCGGGGTTTTGTATGGGGGATGGTTGTGGCCCACCTGGGCAGGGGATGAACCCTACATGTGACGATCTACCATAGTGAGGGTCCCTCGCGTCATGAGTGTTCTAGGGTGGATTTTCTGTGCTGCGAGTTCCCACTAATAGGTATAAGAGGGGGGGTAAGGCTTGGGGCTTTCTTTTGACGTTGTCATGTTCTCCTACTGCTTTTCTTTTCGTGCTTGTACGCACCTACCAATTAGTGTCTTATAGTAAAAAGAATGAAATTATATATATTATATACTATATTATTATATATTATATATTATATTATATATATATATATTTATTATTATATATATATTAATATATTATATTATATTATATATATATATATTATATATTATAGAGCGCTCCTAGCTCTGTGGTAGAGCACTCGCTTAGCAGGAGGGGCAGGTTCGAGACTGGGTTGGAGCGAGAGAATGGGAGCTATTCTCTATTAACTCTAGTCGTCAACACTCAGACGTTTAATGAGTACATTTGGTGTGTGCTTTGCTACAATGGGAATAATCGCGGCGTCCGCGCTAAGGCCTGGCAGCAGTGGACCTAGCGTTAGGCCTTTGTTTTCCAAGACCTTTCAGGTCCCCTGACAGGACGAAGTCTTACGGGGGTAAAGATTATTTTTATTATTATTTATTATAATATATATATGATCTTTATATTATATATATAATATTATATATATATATATATAACATTATATATATAATATAATATATATTAATATATATTATAATATATACTATATATATTATATATATTATATATATATATATAATTCCTTTCATCCCTATTTAAATAAGTTCTACTAGTTAAGTTCAGAGCTGAGATCACACTATAACCATCTTAAGTTAAGTTAAAATCGTTTATTTTATTAATTTAAAGAATCGGTTAAACTTACAGAAAACCCATCGCTCGAACCAAAAACATATCCCCATTCTTTTGTATAAATTATAGTAAGTACTTACTTACATCGGAATAGTTCTAATCAACTTATACGTTGATTAGAATTTCAGTCTTTACTGAAATTATTTATATAAAATAAATATACCTAATTTGTTAATAGTTTTTATATATTTTGCAATAAACTTATTTAGGAAACTACTAATTTATCCTCCCTCTGACAAAATTCTACCAGGGGAGGATTCGCTGAACTGCTGAACTATTGGACTCGGCCAGATTTTGTTCGATACGTTATTCTTTTAAGTCCTAGTACGGCCAAAGAACATCCTTTAATATCAGATCTTTAGTTCTGGGAAAGATTCTAAAACAAAGATTGCAGAAAAACTATTTTATTTTCAGTTAACATCTTCTTCTTTTTCATGGAATTTATTTGTGATTTGTAAAATTCAGTTCTCTATAAAATTTTCCTGCAGTCAAGTCTTGATTTGAATATTTTTTGTTGTAAAGTATGGGTGTTTTAATATTTCTTCGAGTGTTTGATTTGTTCCCACTGACTGTCGGAGAGAGAAAGT
The DNA here is from genome assembly GCA_015478945.1 of Trachelipus rathkii. NCBI lineage: Eukaryota > Metazoa > Arthropoda > Malacostraca > Isopoda > Trachelipodidae > Trachelipus > Trachelipus rathkii. The sequence continues at coordinate 4,276 of JABUQX010020364.1, read as the reverse complement.
TCGGAAGTACCGGCAGCCATCATACTACTACTATAATCTTTTAGTTGCAGAAGCTTTTAGACTTAGAGCATAAGACATGTACTGCCCCATCTTGTCTCTTGACCTAATTGCACTTTGCAGCTTGATTTCTTTAGAATTCCATTAATTTTGGGGTTACGTGCTGCTTTTTTGGCTATATTGTCTCGCCTGCTTTTAAGATTTGCTTATGATATTGTGAGCATCACGCATCTACTGTAAGTATGAACTCCACATCTTATGTGTGCAATGTTAACGTTATCGGACATAGTCTTTTCATAGTTTTTATCAGTTCATTCTGAAAACAATATTATTCTTCGTTTTTGACATTCAATAAAATCCGAAAAACATTTACCAATTCCTAATTTAAACACCTCATTGTTCCTTATTTAATTTTTCAATCGCACTGATCATGTTTGATGCGTTATCCGTGACTAAGCTAATTACTTGTCTCTTGTTATGTTGAATTCTTTTTAAGCGTCGGTAAAAATTCTGAAAATATTCGCTGAAAATGTTGAGTAAATTTTTTTCTTTTCCTGTAACGTTTTAGAAACTATTGTTTTATGTTCGTCAATTATACAATTATTGACAAATAATTTTAGCTTGCCCATGTGTAAGTATCCATTTTAAATGCACAAAGCGTCCTTTATTCAATTTTAAGTTATTTTTTTGTTTATTTTTTCTCTAGAACTATTTTACAAATATTTTTCCAGTCTAAGGGACTTCCAGTTTCTAAGCCATGTTCCACACAGTGGTTTAAATCCTGGTTATGCAAGGAAAACTAATGGGTCACCTTTAACAACCATTTATAATTCAATTGTATTTTGAATTTTTCACTTAAATAGACGAACAAGTTTGTAAAGTGAAATCTGGCAACCTTAGTCAAACTGTTTGCAATCTGAGAAATCTGGCAATTTCCGTTCGCTTCACCTTTCTTTTAACTCAATTGAGCATGTCTGGATGATAGCGTTTTAAATGTTGATTAATTTAAAGGATCCAATAGATGTCTTGTGACCCCATGAGTTAAACTGGTAGTTAGGTAGACTCTTTGGGGGGGGGGGGGGGGTGGGCATGATCGAACTGACTGTTTCCCTTCAACTGTGTTAACTATTTATTGACAAATGAAAGTATTTTTTTCATCAGAGTGAGTAATATAATTCAGATACATAAGGTGTTTTCGATTTTGGTTTAGCTGACATGAATTTTTCAAAGGATATTAAACTTAATTAATTTAAAGTTATTAAGAAGTACCGAACTTTTTTATTATTGAATAAAACATTCCTAATCAAATTTCTGGAAAAAAGAATATATATATATTTATATATTTAATATATATATATATATATAATAATATATATATTATAATATATTATATCTATAATATTATTATATATATATATATATATATTATATATATATATATATATATAATATTATTATATATAAAAAACCTGTTGTAATAAAATTAATAATTACTTAATTTTGTATTTGCCGGAGCAGCTCTTTTTTTGCGGCCCGACTTCCGGCTCGGCTCAGGTCCCCCTAAAATTTGCTCTCCGACTCCGGCTCAGTCCCAAAATTTGCCTTCGGGCTCCGGTCCAGTCTCAAAAAGTTTCCCTCCGCTCCGGTCCGGCTTCGGCTCCGAGTCATGTATATTATATATATTATATATATATATATATAATTAATATATATATAATATATATATTATATATATATATAATATATATAATTTATATATATATATAATATAAATATATATATAGTATTATAAAACCACAAAAAAAAAAAAATCATCAACTAATAGAGGGCACTCTCCAGTCTCTCATTCTAACATCATTCTAACATCTTCCCTTCCACATCTACATCTAATTCCTTCATCACCCATTTATACATATTAAATAGCAAGGAGGTAAACATTCTGGCTCACTCCATATTTATAATTAATAAGGCATTCACATTTCAAGCTCTATTTTATTCTACACACCTTCCTATCGTCATTCTACTTTGGATTCATCAGAAACTACTACAAAATATTCATAAACCTGTCATATATCTAACTATTTATTCTTGTATACCCTATTGCAAATCCAAATACTAAATACAAGTTTATTACTCTTTTCATTTTCTCATCATTTTTTATGTGAAGATTTGATCTATCTATAGCATCCTCCCCTTTTCAAATGTACGCTTGTTTTCCCAGACAGGTCAACACTCGACGCACTACTTCAGACCAATTACAGCATATCTTCCTTCAAATCAATACTATTCTCCTATAGTTTTTCAGGGTTCCCCTTTATCTCCCTTGCATTTAGGCAAGGATATATTATATAATATAGTATATATAATATATATATAGTATGATATATTATATATATATATATATATTATATATATATATTAATATATATACTAGCTTCCCAACTTCGGACTATATATCTTTCATAAACGTTTGTGGCACAATTTCAATATACCACATAATACAATCTGCTCCATTCTTAATGCATTTTGACATATTCATTCTACTGTGAATTTACATCTTCAGTTCCTCACCGGTCTTTAGCTCTCACTAATCTCATCAAATACTATTTACACCATGGACTGCTCGCATTGCATACTGCAGGTTATCAGTTTTCGAAGCGTTTCTTCACACGCTCCTTACATCATTCATCGTCCATTATTTATAATGATTTCCTTCTTTTTTTAACTTTCTCTTTTTCCAGGAGATGTTTTTAATCCATTTGTAAGGTACCATTAATTCTTCTTTCAATGTTATTTCCTCTTTCTTTTTTTCTCCTGTTATGCATTTAGCCTCTCTTTACTACCTTATATTTCATGACACCTTTCTTTCAAAACTTCATCATTGGCTTTCAGACCTCAACACGATTTTTTTTCTTTTTAACCGCTTGCATCATCTCTGAATTAGTATTAACTATTATTCTTATTTGATACCTATTAGTCCACGTACTTTTTCTTGACTACTGGAACAAATGTTTCTTCATTTCTGCGTCAGATTTTGCCCATTCATCTTGTTCACATTCAACGACTATTTGCAATGTTCTCACATATTTGGTTTGGATGTAAAAATTGATGGTTTTAATTTCTTCTCAAGTTGGCAGTCCCGAGGAAAATGAAATGGTATTAAACTTAGTTTCTTTTAGTTGGCAAAATATCAAAGTAAAAAAAAAAAGTCATGAATAATATAAGTTGAAAACCTTCAAAGGTATGGAGATGTTATATACCTATTTCGCTTGTTTATTGGGGTGTTGTCGAGTGTTTTGGTACACTCCACTTTCACAGCTTCATTCGTATAAACCAGTGCTCGACCGACTCACGGTGGGTTGCTTTGGTGTTTATTGCACAATTCCTGGCGCGGTGCCGGAAATTCTTAGGTTAGTAACTAGTAATTAAAAATTATTCTTGTATAAAGTATAAAGTTTTAGGATATATATATATATATATATTAATAATTATATTTATATATATAATATATATTTATATAATATATATATTATATATATTATATAATATATATATATTTATATATATATTATATATTATATATATATAAATTTATATATTTAATTTATTTATTATTTCATGCAGGATGTGCAGGCCTCGTCGCTGGTCATCCCTCGACACGATTCAAGTTCGCCAAACGGTTAATGGTCGCTTATCCCGTAATCAAGTGCCTTGTAAACACTTAAATTTGAGGGGTAGTTTGAATTAAATATTGGCTGGTGATTAAAGTTTTCTTATTATTATTCATTATTATTATTATATTATTTTATTATTAATTATTATTATTATTATTATGAACGCTCGTGGTAGGTTGACTCGTCGACTCTCATGCGAGAGACGCTGGTTCAATCATTCGCGTGCAGTACTGAGTTTTTTCTTACTCGGGGCAAAAACTAGGCCTGCAAACGTGGTGGAAAGTTGGGACGGCTTAAAAGTTCGATTCTGTATCCCGTGTACCCTTCTGAGAGGGGATTAAAGCAGGGCTCGGACGGAGTCGTGGATCGTGCAATTTTTCTTATCAAGGGATCGGAGTTGGAGTCGAATTTGTGATAGTGGAGTCGGAGTCGAAAATTTATAGAATAATTATTATTATTATATTTAATTACTTATTTTTTATATTATATTATTATTTTATATTATATTAATTTGTTATTTATTCATTAATTATATTAATTATACAATTTTCTTATTATTATTATTATTCATTATTTTAATTTAGATGATATCACTTTTCTTTAAC
>JABUQX010020363.1:5000-48538 GCA_015478945.1 Trachelipus rathkii | reverse complement strand
ACTTGAAACCAAAAAGCCTCTGGTCTCTCTGATCTCTCTCTCTCTCTCTCTCTTCCTGCCCTCTCTCTCTCTCTCTCTCTCTTCTTCCTCTCTCTCTCTCTCTCTTCTCTCTCTCTTCTCTCTTCTCTCTCTCTCTCCTCTTCTTCTCTCTCCTTCTCTAAAATTTTCTAACCAATTCTTCAGTAGATTTTTAGACTATTTCATCACTTAAATTCTCCCCGAAATCCTTCTCTTCCTTCTCATTCTTCTGGTCCTTCTGCAATTTCGCTTCCCTTTTGGTTTCCACTGCTGTCCACACTCGACGACGGTCGAATTATATTTGTAAAAAATATCTTATAATTGATTTCATTACTGATATTACATATTTGTTGTTATTTCCTCAACAACAATAGACTTATTTTTTCCAATTATGATATCCATCACAATAGTTGATCTTTTGTAATATGACACCATTGTTATTTTTTATTATAATTAATTGATCATATAATATTTATATATAGTATATATTTATGATGACATATTTTATGATATTAATATATAATATTATATATATATATACTAATATAAATTAATTTATATATTTATACACTAACTATATTCCAAATAAAAAGAAAAACGTGATAATTAAATTATGAAGTCATTTTTTGGGTATTTATTTCTTGTTTTTTAAAAATTGGAACAATTTCTTACGTTTTTTTTTTCTATATTATTTAAATAAATGTATGAATATGAAGGAAATTGTTAACTAAATAAATAGATTGTAGTTTTGATCTTCTTTTTATATTTAACTTTTAATCAATAAAAATTCTACATAAAGGCTAATAGAATTCTCGCCTTTTACACGAGATAGATTAAGTAGATCGTACATATTATATAACTAGTTCATTAGCACAGATTAAATGTTTCTTAAATTAATAACTCGTTAAATTAAGTTCCCAGCAGGTTCGGCAGATCACCGTGGATACATACACTGGGGTCATGTTTTAGAGAGAAATATATAACGTTCTAAGCCGGTGACTATCTTCCTCAGGACTAGCCCTGAGTGGGACTGTAAAGCTTTGCAGTCGTGCTTCTGTAGTTCTTGTAGTATATCTTTAATATTATACATTTATTATTATTATTATTATATATTAATTTTGCTGATTATTTCGATCTAGTCTACCATCATCATTATCGCAAGTGTACTATTATTTTTATTATTATATTATTATATTATTATTTTATATGATCTACCGAGTGCCACTCACTCGGTCGTGCGTAGCCTTCTATAAATACTCCACTCATCCTCTGTTCTGAAGCGATCTGATCCTCCACTTAACAGCGCGTGATACTATTTATTATTTTGGTTCATTGTTAATATTTCTATGTTATTTTTAAAATAAGTTTTTATAGTGATATAAGCAAAAACGTAAAAATTATTCTCTTGTAAAGTTTTTGCCAAGCCTAGCCAGTAGAAGGATACCCTTATCAGTAAAGATTGTGTGGATTTATTTCCATTAAAAGTCATTAATAGAGTAGCGTTAGTTCTAACGTACTTGGTTCGGCCGATGCACCTAAACGAGTCTTGATGTGTCGTTAATTGGATATTGAAAAAAAAACGCGAATTTCCATACCGGAAGCCTTCCGCACCTCCCGAGTGGAGATTTAATTTGCAGCACTTATTATAATTTACTGGTTAAATTTGGTTTCTTTTTGACCCCGTTAAAAATGTTAATATTATGAATAATTTCCTATTGTTATTATAATATATATTTATATATATAATATATATATCACTCCGCGACCGATCTACGTCTCTTGCTTGTCACCGTATAGGAAAAGATTGACCTCTATATAATTGTATATATATATTATATAAGCCCATATAATATATATTATATATATATATATAGTATTAGAACTAAGAATACAGTACACAACTATCTCATTATAATGAAGATTGTCTAGCTCACGGACTACCAGCATCTTTGCTGCACTTCCCGAACCGTCGACGCCTGTACCGGTGATACTTAATACAACATGAAGCCATTAGACAACAGATCTCAGAGATAGCTCGTACATGAAGACCATCAGCCTCATGGTAGCCTGTATTGCGTCGGCTACCAGGACTAAGTAATAAGAAGAAGTTCATGAAATTATATTTATTAAACTTAGTAGAAAGTAGTGGAGATGTTGAAAAATAAAGAATAAGGCGAGTCAAAAGAGTGAAATTATGTTAGGGTCTATTTGTCTATTCTTACTCTCTCTACTCCTCATCTAAATTTTAAGAATATATAGTAGTAGCGGTTATATTTGACTAGTTATAGAATAGGTTACTAATATATATATTAATTATTAATATTATATATATATAAATATATTATATATAAATATAAATTATCTTAATTATAATTATTATATATTATAATATATATATATTATAGTATTTAATTTCTCAATCTCTTTATTAATATTAACTATATAAAGAGTTAATTTTTATTTTTAAAATTTTTTTATTGAATAAAAAATAATTTAATTTTTAATATTGCATTTTTAATTTGTCTTAATATATTTTATTCTATATTATAATAATTTAATATATATTATATTATAATTATTATATATATATAATTAAATAATTACCGAGTATTTTAGTTAATTATATTATATATAATTATTATTATAATATATATAATATTAATAACATGATAATATATATTTAATTATTAGTATATATAATATATATTAATAATATAATAATATATTATAATAAATTAACCATTACTTTTCCATTATATGTTTCACGGATAATTAAAGTGAATAAATAACAAGTTGTGAGAAAAAAATGTTGCGAGCTTATCTTACAATCAACTTGTTCAGATTATTCTACTCAGAGAGGAAAAGATCAAAATAATACTTTTGCTTAGTTTCGAATTTTATTTCCTAATAAAAAATAACGTTAAAACGGTCATATAAGGAAATGTAAAGGAAGCTTTAAATTAGGGGCTCTGGTAATTGGAATTATAATTATGCTAGTAGATTAAGTAACCGACTCCGGTTTCTATATTGGTTATTTTTCCGATTTTTGCGTTTTTTGTATCTTCTGGTTCTCCGATTGTTTCCTTGTGTTAATAACAAATTTCACGTTTTCCGATATTCGGTTATCCGAATTTCGATTTTCAACTTGTTTTCCGATTTCCACTGTGTTTCCGCTTTTTCTGATTTCAGATTTTATTAACCATTTGTATCCTTGTTCAGGATTTCACGTCCTTTAATATCCGAGTTTCACCGGTTGCCGTATATTTTCTCGGTTTAATTGATTACGGTATTTTCTGTTTTTCGAGTTTTCCATGTTTTCCGAATTATTTCGAAGTCATTGTCGATTTACCTGATAACCACTGGGCTTCCAAAACTCGATGTTGAAATTTTTACTTCCTACTTCGGTATTCGTCTTTCCGCAAAAATAAAAATATTATTACCGATTCTTTCTCTGATTTCAGTTTATACGTTATTCGAATTAAGATTTTCTTCATAAAAATTCCTTGGTTGTAAATTAAATCCTTAGGTTTTGATTGAGCTTAAGGAAGGTGACCTTGTTATCTTATTAAGTGTCCATCAATTAAAAACATATTAATTTCTGCACGTTCATCACTCAGGTATGGTGGTGAAATTTTTACATAAATTTCACATCCAAATCGATAAACTTCTTTCTATAACAAAAAATTATTAAAATCTTTTACACTAAATTACAACCTAACGAAATGAAGAAATTCTTAGAATTGGCAACCGGTGGCTCAATCGTTGAAAGAGCGGGACAGATAAGATTGTTCAAGGGCCAGGTTTCGAATTTCCCTAGTCCGGATTTCTAAAGGTAGAAATAAAATTACCTAGAGAAGTTCCCTTTCTTGAGGTAATAGGGGCTATGCCATGAGTGTTTCGAATCTATTTTCTTAAAAGAAAAACTAACTTTACATATAAACTCTTTCCTTCAATAATATACTCAAAAATTATTATAATGATATGATAATTAATTTGTGGTTATATATATTTACTATGGGACTTAAATAATACCTTTACTTCGGGATATATTATAACTTGAAAACTTTTAGGGACATATTAATACCATTCATATTTCATAAAACATCTTAATGTAAACCTTCTCTAAAGGAATATGTCATCATGTACACTATTTGAAGCTAGCTTAGTGAAATATACAATGTAATTCTTTCGAGAAAGGTTAAGAAAAATATGAAAGAGCTTGTCTTTTCCCTATCGAGAAGAAAAGCCCCATTAGTCGGGTCAAGCCCTCAATTTAGACTCATTCGAGCCCTCTGAGAAATTTATTCGGTATTTATAATTCTTGTAACGTCATAATTCTATTAAATCAAGTGATACGCAAACACATGATAATACCTGTGAATTACACCTTTGATTCCACTAGTATTTGGCCTCACAATGTCTTAATTTCTATGGAATGTTATTTTATAAAGAGGGTATTAAAACAGGTTATCTTAAAAACAATTTCATATTTGCCAGTGTTTTAAGTGATTATTATGAATTTATTATGATATTATTATTATTATTATTAATAATATGTAATTTATTATATATATTCATATAGTTATTTATTTAATTAATTATTATTTATTAAATATAATTTTTTGAATTATTATTATTATATATATGTTTAAAATTAAATTTATAATAAACAACTAATATAAGTAAAAAAAATGACAATGTTATAGCCAGAAAAAAAAATTATAAAGAATTGAAACAATATTCAGCAAAATATTTCACAATAAACTACATGTTTTTGTTCATAAAAAATTAGAATAAAACAAAACCAGAATATTTTATACATCCAAATTTCGTCAGTCAGTAAAAACAAATCCCATCCACTCCGTCAAGAAGGATAAGGTAATCCTCAAAGGCTGTTAAAGCACTTCTATTCTTTAGAAGCTGTAATTGAGACTCGGAAGTGGATTTAACCCTTTATCTGAGGAAGATGGAAGAGTGGATAAATTTGAAATTTACTTTTTTTATAAGTAGCTATTGACGAAGTTTTTCATTTGATTTTTTAATCCCTGTTTTATGTTAAATTTTCCTAATCATTTCTATCTAATTGCAAAGTAAGCAATTTCAAGACTTGTAACGTTGAAAATATTAAAATTTTCTTAATCAAAACAATTAAGATTTTTTATAGTTATTTTTTATTTTAAAATTTTTTTTTATTTTTTTAGTATTTTTTTTTAGTTTTAGTTAATTTTTTATCTTATTTTTATAGTTTATTTAATTTTATTTATATTAATTATTTAAATTTTTTATTCTTTTTTTTAATTTTTAGTTAATTTATTATTATAGCTTTTTGAGTTTCATTATTTTTTCAATTATTTTATTATTACTTTAATTACTTTAATAATTATATTATTTTTAATTATTGTAAATTAATTTTTTAATATTATATAATGTAATTTTTTTATTTTTTATTTTCATTATAATTGATTTTACTTTAGTTTTCATCGGTATTATAAGATTCTAGGCTTGATAAAACCACTTGCTTAAATATTTCACATAGCGAAGATGTAACAACAGCTTGATTTAAGAATTTCATCCTCCAATTTATCACAATGAATTTCATTTAATTCCTAAGTTAACATTAAATTTTTATGGTATATATAATAGAATAAGGGATAATATTAAAAATGGATTGTTGAGATAACCACCAATTAATGATTGACGTTAAATAAATATTTTAAAAATGAAGAGATATTTATCAGTTATAACTACATTAAGCTATAATTTTAAAAAAAGTTCAATAAAATTATAAATTAATATTTAAATGTCTTTACCAAATTTCTTTAAATAAATATATTTCTTTATTTATTTATAATTAAGGAACATCTATAGTTTTTTTTTATAATTTTGTTAAAATCAGTTTTTCTTATAAAATAAATTTCTTCAATATAATAAAAATCTAATTAAATGGTCGTTTGCGGGTTCACCTTTTAAGTTCCAAAGCCAAACAGTCAGTTTTGGTGTGGAAATTCTATTGTTCAGTTTATTGCTTTCGTCAACTCTTATTCATTTCTGCCTATTAACAGATCCGATATTCAACTTATCCTATTAAATACCGGAATGATAAACGCTCATAGTGCTAACATCACTTTGAATTCTACGTAAGTGCAAAAGACTGTTATCTGCCACTACGGTAAGGCTCAAGTCGAGAATAAGCGCTCGAGGAGGCATGTCTAGCCGGCATAGGGAGCGGTATCGATCCCTAGTACCGGCAATCATGTCTGGAGTAGAAAGATAAACCTATGGAAGAAAGATTTCCTATTCGTTAGTAGAGGGGGGCTGATGGGCCCTTGAGGGTGAAACCCGACTTTCATAGAAAAAATATACAAACCCAAAAGCATCTATGCAAATTTTATTAGCAGCTTGGTTAATGGAAATTGGCCTCGCGTTTAAGCTGTTAGAAGATGTTAGATCTTTCAGGAGTCGATCTTATATGTCAGTATGGAATCAAATCATGATGTAATTTACTTGAAGGTTTGGGGGGGGGGAGAAGATGGTCTATTAGGAATATAAACTGTATTGTTCTGTTCTAATTACGCCTTTTGACTGGGTCGAAGCGTTCTTCCAATTGGGCATTCTCAATAGTCATAATTTAAGATTTTTGTCTAAATGCTGGTGCGGATGATAATTTACAAGTGAATATGAATTTCATGCTGAAAACTATAGAGTGCCTAAAGTCTAAGTTCCGGGTGATAGTTTTTATAATAACATAGAACATCCCCTAGATTTTATATCAGACCCTTTCATTTCCTCAAGGTAAAGATATTCTGAAATTAACGTGGTGATTCAACAAAGATGAGGTGGATTCGAGACATGAAGATGATTTATTTTCAGTTAATTACATCGATATTGCACCTAATAGTATCCATGGATTTGTTTATCTTCATTTCCTAAAATCGCCGTCCTTTTATTATTTCGATATAATATTGCATTAATTAAGAATGGCTTCACTTTAACTCTTAAATAGAAATTTTCAAAAGGGTTCAAGAGTCTCTCTGCTTAAAATCCTTGTATGTTTAAAAGCAAAGGACAGTTTGTGAAAGTTATTTTGCCTGGAGGCGGGGGAGGGCTGGAAATTAAGAACCCCTAATTATAAATAATGTTAAGGTACCTGTGGCTCCACCCAAAATCTTTGCTAAAAGCTCCGCTAAACACTGGTTGTCTTAATTTCACCTCTAGTGATTAAAACTATCTTTACACATTATTCGAGAGATTTTTAACTTAATTCTGTTTTATTCGTTTGTTCTATATTTGTAATAGCGCGTTGATGATAAAGATGTATGGTATAGATTGTAGTATTGATTGATTGATGATGGATGTCATGTTATGTATAGTATTTTTGTATTAAGAATCATGTTTTTGAATTTTGTTTATATTTCAGGAGGTCTGAAGGTCTGAGTATGATTTGGGTCGCTAAGGTAGTGAATCATGGGCGATAGTGGACGTAGGTCAAATTTAAATAATTCTATCCATCAGGATTTGGATTATCTTGATGTTTTTACACAAAATATATAAAAATGAACGTTAATTTAAAGTGTATTCTGAAGAAAGTATTAATTTAGGCGTGCTTGTAGAGAGTGTTTATTATGTAACATTTTAATTCAATCATTACGTAATATTCTATATTTTTCAACCATTATTTACCTGGTTTTTAGGTAAGATAATAATAATTATATTATATTTAAACAGGGTAATAATGATTATAAACGAAATTTTATATATATATTTAATTTATTATATTGTATTTATATATAGTTATTAATATTTATTAGTATATTATATTTATAATTTTATTATATATATTATTATTATTAATATTATTTATAAATTATTTAATAATGTAATATGTATATATTATTATTAATATATAATTAATATATTATAGTTATTATAATATATATATATTATATTAAAATTTATAATATATTTCATTTTATAATTATTATAATATATTTTTCAAGGTTTGTTTATTCATTCGTATTTTTTCTTGTTCCAATAAAAATGAATAAAAACTATGAAATAAAATATGGTATTATATAAAAAATTTAAGAAAATGATGATAATAAAGTGGAGGAAATAAAAATTTGTATAGACCACTTTATATTTTGTCAATAAGATGTATGTTTGTTAGAAATTTGTAAAAAAATGCGGGGTGAAAGTTCAGATATGAAGTTCAGTAATTATTAATCTGTAATGGTATAGTTAAAGGTGTGTATCAGATAATTTTAATATTATTAAGTAAGTTAATACATGTAATAGAAATATAATAGTTAATAAATATATTAATATGTATATATGTAAATAGTTAATGAATGAGATATAATTAAGTATATATAATAGTTATATAATAGATATATATATATAGTATATATATTATATATATAATATATATATATTATTATATATATCTTACTAGGGAAACCTGTTTATGTTTTTTGACGACCTCCGTAGTGAGGGTTGATAATTTCTGTTTTTTTCAAGTTAATTTCGAGTAGTATGGATGCCTAAGCAGGATCAATTTAAGTGGGTGGACCGCACCAGTGATTCAAAAAAGATATATATAGGGATATGCCCTTGTTACAGTTTTTCGGACTCGTCAGTTATATAGAGATCTTGTTTTATGTTAATAATTTGTAACTAAAAAGGAATACCCAAGGGTAAACTCCAAAGATGGGGCAGGGAGTCTGGGGGTCTCTCGGCTTCCGGGGGAAAAACGACGGATTGGTAGGGGACTATTTTTCTCCCCCTTTCGGGGAGGGGGGTCTCCGGGAAACCTAGCCGCTTCAATTGGTATTTGGGTGTCAGCGGGTTCACTCCGTTACCCTCTTCAACCCTAACCGGGGTATGGAAAACGTCCCCCCTCTTGTTTCCCTCGATCGGAGGGGCTCAGAATGACCCCTACTTTGCCGATATGTATTTGAACCTATTAAACAAATAAATTGTTATTTTTTAAAATAAAATTGTTATTAATTAAAAATAATAATAAAAAAAAAAAATTAATATTAAAATTTATTGTTCATTTTCCTATACTTATTCTTGATTTGTTGAACAATTATATCTTAAAAACTATTAGCTATAGTACTTTTAAAGATGAAAAAAATAATAAAATACCGTTTAACTATAAAAGTGTATTTCCAAAAAACAAAATTTTATCCAGACATAAACCATACAAATTTAATTAATTTTTAACTGTTCACATTATTTGTCTCATAATATGGTTTTCGTGGAATATTTTGTCGTTGAAGTGGCATTACTCATTTATATATATATTTAGTATATATAGATATTATATATAGTAATTAATATATTATTAATATAATATATATATTATATATATATATATAAATATATAATAATATAATATAATATATAATATAGGGAATGATGAGAAGGTAGTATAAGGTGATATAGTGTTATATGGTGGGAATATCGTATAATATTATATATATTATATATATTATAATATATTTATATTATATATATTTATTATATGCTTCAATTAAATTGATTTAATAATTAATAAAAAAATATTTTTTAGATTTCAAAATCTTTCCCAACAAATTTCACACAAAATTAGTGAGAAACCATTGTATTCATAAAAAAATTAAACATTCCTAAAAATATAAAAAATAATAAGCTATAAAATTATATTGTAATGATTAAAATAACGTTTTTAATGCAGGCCCGGAACTGGCTCCTTTGAGAGGGGGCCCTCGAAGCTAGAAGAAGTGAAAAGGGGCGCCCTTACCGTGGAGGTTAATTTAAGAGAGAGGAAGTAATATTTGGAGAATATTATAATGTTTGAAAAAAGTCCCCTTTTCATAATTTATGCAAATTAATTTGGAGTTACAATATTTTTGTCACTTGGGGGAAATAGGTTGAGGGAAAAATTAAATAAAGTGAAGCTAATTTTTGATGTAGTTTTTTACTTTACAATAAATGAGTTAAATATAATTATTTATGGAGTTACCGGTATCCGGGGTAAACTATGTTCCTGCTACGAACAAAAAATGATTTACTATAGTCAATTGACGATGGAGTCTATTTACTTATATTTTGAGTTTTAGGTGGCAACCAAAAATCAACACGTTTAGGAAAGGGCCATAATAGTCTAATTTTCCAGCTGGTAAATACCTCAATAAAAATTAATTAAAAAGGAAGGACACTAAAGTCACATCGTAAATAAAAATAACACTAAAGGGCGACTAGCATTATAACAACCAGTAAGCTAAAATAAATTGTGGAGTAATTAAATTGTTCAAATTATGGTAGAATTTATATTTTATAACAAAAAGAAAAAAATTTGCTCTACCACATAACCCTATGGTTACAAAGAGATACAGACAACGTAAGCAAAACCAAGATAAGGGTTATGTTATGATAGTGAAGAAGATTGTTACAAGTATTTAACAGCTTTTTGGCCAGTTCTTCAATGGTCCTGGCTACAAAACTAATAAACACTAAAACAAATCTTTATCCAAATAAAATCAAATCAATATCTAACAATTCATGGAAAAGAAGTATTAGAAAACATAAGTCGAATGGCTTAAAGTAGATCTAAGTCTGGATTTCTTAACTATTTTAATGTTCTAGTGAAAATTTATCCTTTTCAACAGAGTGACTTCAGTGATCGATATTAGTATTGTAAACAAAGGTTATAATAAAATAATGGTTGGTAAGTACCAAATTTGTATAATTTAAAGTTCATACATATATAGGTGGTACATCAACATCGCAGATTGTGAAAGAGTTTCAAATATACAATAAAAAAAAAGGGCGGCATGTCATAAACACCGAAAACCAATTGTTTATTGGGTTCAAGTTAAGCAAGGGCAAACCATAAAGATTTCGAATCTTCTTCAAAATTCAAGAATTTCTACAAACGCCTAAATTCACATGATTTTACTTCAGCTTCTATTTAAGGATGTTCTTTGTGTTCTTTTAAGATAAGTTTATTTTTTCAAAAAGCCATTGTGAAACCCTTCATTACTTAAAATCTGCCAAGAAACTGTTTTCAAAGCTCTGAAATCAATTAAATACTGACTTCTTTAATCAACTGTTTACAAAAAAGTTTTACCTAGCAAATATTTACATAAGGATACTTCCGTTAGAGAAAAATAAGCTATATTCAAGCAATTACACATTATATTATTTAAATTTATCTAATTGGTGTCTAATCAAGGAACAATTATCTTCCTAAAAATTTCTTTGTAATAGGAACTAAATCTTTTACTTCGTACTTGTTTCATTGAAAATCTATAAACACTGAAAGAAAGACTTCAATTTAATGAAGTATTATGGAAACAGGGTTGAGATTTCTCAGGAGCATTGATCATAATTGATTTTTTCTACCAGGCAATTAAGAGATCTATTGTTCTTTGAAGTTTCTTTTTTCCGTAAAATCTATATTAATTACTTCACATCAATAACTGTATCTTTCTGAAATTTGCTATTAAAACTTACTTTGGCATAATATTTATAGATTTTTTTGAAATACAGAGCCTGGAAAAGAGTTGATCACTCCTTTTAATCTCCTACTTGTGTTGATAAGCTAAAGCTTCTCTACCGAGTTTCCAGGGTGTATATATAGAATTTGTCGATGGTTAAATTACTTTTGCAAATAATTTATGAATAACCCAAAAGTAATTCAGAGAAAATAATTTACTTATCACGCTTCGGTAATTGCATTTACCTAGACTTTCGTATTATTATTTTACCGGAAATACACAAACATGATTTAAGTTATTGTGCTATGCCATGAATTTTTAGATTTGTATTTGATATCTGTGTTAAAACTGTTAAATATAAAAAATTGTGTAATAGTTTGGATGAAGTGGTTACTCCTTCGTGTTACACTATATTCTCCGAATATCTTAAATATATTCCCTGTATTCATCGAATTAATTAATTGAAGAAAGGCTTATTATGTTTGCTCCAACCAAACTTGAAATAGTCGCCTTAATAAAATTTTTTAAAACCATGCTGGTATTTTTTTTCGATTTGATATTGCAATATGTTTTCTTTTTTGTTTTCCCTCTCCCAATTGTTAGCGGGTCCATGTTTTCTTTTAAATAAGACGAGCTTATTTGGGAAAACCAGCTGATTTCTTAAAGTCCACCAAATTACATAACACTAAAGAGTGTTATTCTAGGAATTGGAATAGCAACAGAATACTGAAATTTTGAGAATCAAGGCTATACCAAGAAAGTTCAGATGATGTCCGCAATTCAGTGAAAGTTTGTTAAAATTAAGCATCTACATTTTTCCTTTTTTGAAGTTAGCTTTGCAGGAACCGGTCCAAACAACCTTTCATATTGTTAACTCCGTCAAATGAAACAATTGAGACAAGCGTCAAATAATACAAATAAATGATTGTGCAAAAAATGCCAGCAACTGTGGTCTTTATATTTCTGATTCTTATAAGCTTGATTGGTTAAATGAACCGGTTATTTATGTTGTCTAGAAAAAAACAAAGAGATGTAAGAAAAGCATAATTCAATGATGATCATTTATTCCTTAAAGATTTTGGAACCAGATATTCAAACGAAGGCTAAATTCATATTAAATCTTTCCTTGAGAAAATGAAACAATAGGCGGAAGCGGCAAAAAAATCCAAAAGATCGAACTCGATTTTCCACCGTGGGAAGACCTACATCTTGGATGTTTCTAGTCTACCATTCATTTGGCTGAAAGGTATTTATTGCTAATCATGATAAAGGTCTCTAATATATATTTCGAGAAACAAATCGAAAACGAGATTTATTTTATTGTAGGTTGAGTTTATAAATTAGTTGTTTGACAAAAATATTGGTCAAGCAGAAGGTAGGTAGTCTTGTGGTTGCGCCCTTCAAACAAGTGTCGTGTGTTTTACAGGTTTTTTCAGGTTGAATTGTCAACTATGAACTCAAAGGCATATTTCTTTATCTGAATCTGTAACCACAGAATTACAAATATCTGAATGAGACTTGTACCTGACTTTGTCTTCCTTGCGAAAAAAGAGATATACTTTCTTGACATGGACTTTGTAAATATCACGTAAAGTTATTAAATTTTTTGCATTACCCAAACCATAACGAACTCAGCCCGATGTAAATTAATAGCTACAAATGAGGAACTGCGGATGGAGATGGAAAGGTATAAGGAAGGCTCCGAAATTCTGATCTTTATTTTCCCCTTTCTGTTAACAATGGCGAAGCCTTGTTTTTTCCAGTAAAGACAAAACACTGTGAATAGAGCAGAAATGTTGAAGAATATCGTGTTGTTGTAGAGGCACAAAAACTTATAGTGGTTGTTCATAAGGGTGTACCTAGCTTCCTCTCTTTTTCTCTCCGTGCATGTCGAAAAGGGTTGGTTATTAGTTTAATTTAGTCAGGTAGAAATGAGTTTGTGATAATATCAGTTGGACCTTTTTTAAGGTCATTTTGAAAAAAAGCTTACTCACTTCGTCAACTGCGATAACGGTTGTAAATACGATAAATAACGATAGGTCTTCTATGATGAATTTCAAACAGAATTTTATAAATAATATTTGCTTTAGATAGAGTATATATGGGAATTTCATTGTGACTAGTGTCTCTGTAGTATTTTCCACTCTACTATTTATCTTTATTTTACCTCATGTCACGACATAAAGGTACAATAATATATTATATAAAGCTTATTATCTATTCATTTAGCTTTTCCAAAACTCGAGTCACAAATTTTCTGTGATATTTTTATTATTTTTCTAGTTTGTCTAAATTGATTCAAAATAAAAGTTTAATATGATATGCTTAAATTTAAAAAGAAAAATATTTTTAAAATTTTTGAAATACTCAATTACACTTTAAACCACGTATTTTCAAATTATGTTAGCCTTGCACTATAAAGTAACTTTAATTTTATAATTCCATAATTGGGTCATTTTTGTTTTGGAACAGATAAACATTCCTCCAAAGTTGTTATGCGTTATATAAAGGCAACATTACAAGGCTAGTCCAATATGTGGGTTTCTTCTAGTTTACATTAACATTTCTTGTGTCAGAAACTTTGGTATTATAGTTCTATGATTTGAATCACTGCTAGTGATAAGAGTTAAAATAGACCGAATTACTGATATGTGGGACAATTAAAAAGTTTGCGAGATAGTATAATCTGATAATGGCAAGCAGGTGCCTAGTTTTCTATTCCTAATACTCATAAGCCTCTCTACAAAGTTACTTATGTTGTGGCCAGGAGTTATGGGGGAGCTTCTCAAAATATAGGCGAGTATGGGGTGTTATGGAATGGGATGAAATTCGATCTTTCAGTTTTCTGAAAAATAATAAGATTGTAATTTCTGACTGTAAATTTAAAAGTCTTATAACGAAATTGTACGTATTAATTATTCCCTGTCCAGATGGGCACTTAATAAAGATTTCTTATAATAATATTAGGTTAAAAACTATGTCTTAAAATGCGAGCGTGTCACGCATACGAATAAATGTATTAGCGATTGTTGAGCTAGGACGAGTGTAAAAACTGTGATTTCGGAGGTATTAAATGGTAGATTATATTTTTATATATATATTATAATATTTTAATAATTATATAATTAATATATATTAAATATATATATATATATATATCATATATATTATATAATTTTAATATATTATATATTAATATAATAATATATTATATTATATATATAAAAATAATATATATAATAATATTATAATATATAATATATGATATATTATTATATATTATTATATATATTTAATTATATATTTTAATAGTTAAATATTATTATATAATAATGTATATTATATATTATATATAAATTTATTATATTATATAATATATTAATATATATATATAATATATATTATAATTAATATATATATTAATATATAATATTATATAATAATATATAAATATAATTAATTAATATTAAAATTAATATATTATATTATATATATTAATATAATTGAATGATATATATAATATATATATAATTATAAATATATTATATATATAATAATATATTAATATATATAATTTAATATAATATATAATTTTATATAATATATATAAGGTCCTGTAATCTGGACCATTTCTGGGAAATTATTTTTAAAATTTTTAAAGAATGAATAATTTTATAATTGTATATTAGGTAAATTAATATAATATATAAAATTAAAAAAAATATACCAATATTAATAATAATAATTAAATAATATAATAATAATTTAATAATAATAAATATAATTAATAATAATAATAATAATAATAATTAATATATTAATTAATTATAATATATAATAAATAATATAATTAAAATGAGTAAAATAAATAAAAATCACAATACGTGTATGAGCTAAAATACTACGAAGAACATGCCTTGATATCATATTATATGTTTCGACCAATGTTCAACCTAGTGTATTAGATATGGCGTGTCCTATGTATTGTTATAGACTTAAACTAGTGTAACCAATGTATTTAAATACGTTTGGAAATTTTTTTCCATAGGCGGGACTATAAGATTATACTATATTGGTCTTTTTCTTATTTCTTTTCTTTTCGTTGAGGCCAACGGCCTACTTTGAGTACAACATCATATTTTCAATTATGTTTGAACATCATAAACTTTTTGAGTTTATACACTGGCAAACTAGTCATTACAAAGCTCACTAATACGGAAGATTATACTTGAAGCGAAGTGAGCGTCTAGCGAAATATATAAGGAGAAGTTAGGTATAATATAGTTTAGACTACTCAAATTAAACCAAAAAAAATCTCAAAATTGTTAAAACCTGTCTTAATAAAATATATGATTTGATAATAACGATTCGTAAAGAATTATTAATTTATATAAATAATCATAATTTAAATTTATAATGCTAAGTTTAATTTAATTAAAGTAGTTTAATATTCCATTTATTTGGTGGAAGGCCTTCCGTGGAGTGGCCCCATTTGGGCAGAGGGGCACTCTCGGCATATCAGTATTAATATAATCCGCAAAAAGAATAACGGACCTTTGCCATGTTTCACATGGGTGCTCTTGGTTTTATTGATACAAAACTATAAGGAGACAAAAATAAGAAATAACTACAATTGTAAAGTAGATATAATAAATTTGGAATAAAATAAAAAAAAAAGGTGACAGTAATATAAAATTTCTCTTTTATATATTTTTGATAGGGTCATCTACAACACCTCAACTATAAAAAAACTATCTAGTATATATGGATATATAAATATTATATATTATTATGGTTAAAAGTAAAAATTTTTTATTTTCCTAATAAAATTAATGTATTAATTAGGGATAATAAATAATAGATCATGATAAATAAATAAGAATTTGTTTGAACTTTCTAAAAACAAACTTTGAGAGGCCTAATATTATATATTTTTATATATATATATATATATTATATTAATATATAGATATTATTTATTTATATATAATATATAAAATATATTAATTTATATAATATATATTAATATATAATATAATATATATATATATAATTATAAGATATTAATAAATATAATATTATAATTATATATTATGTAATTAATATATATATAATTAATATATTAATTATATATATAGATATATAATAATAATATAATTAATATTATAATACATATATTAATTATTATATATATATATATAATATATATATTTAATATTATATTATTTGATCATTATTAGTTAAGGTAAGTTATATTGGAACTCGTTATGAAAATTTGTATTTAGATGTACAAATATTTTGTTTCCTTATTTTTTGTTGGCAATTATATAATCACAACAAAATTATATATAACGTTTGTTTATAAAGAAAAGAATTACGAAATAAGTAAAAATCTTTTTAAAAGATACTTAAGACCTAAAGTGAGCATAATAAACTGAACCTAAATTTATACTTATAAATTAAGAGAATTAAACCAAAAATATGTTTTATAGTGTTAAACGTGAAAATTAAATTTAATAGGGTAGAGAAGTATTGAAACTCTTTTTAAGTTATCTTTATATGTTATAAATTTACGCTTCCTCTTATTTATTTTTTTTATCCATTTGTAGAAAATAGCCTTAATATAGAATTATTAATTATTAATAATAATATTAGTTTTAACGTATAATACAATTAAATACTTTACAACATAACTCTTGACTTAGGTGAGAAGGTTTCTCAATAAGGCCATTAATACACTAAATCCTATATGGATTCGGATCGATATTGCAGTAAAAACCTGTACCTAGCCTAGATGGATCTACTTTGCTTATTTTTGCCAGTAATTATTTTTTTTCTATGTTATTAGGGGTTATTCCTATATTTTTCTTTTTCTTTAAAATTATTCTAGATAAAATAATAATACTTAGTCGGTAGTTACTATCTTCATTATCTCCCTCGGTTAAAAATTGCCATAATCGTATATACGATTGTTCTTATTATTAATATAAGTTACGAATTTTTATTGAATAGATTCACTTATACAGATAAATTTCAATTTTTATGGAATTTCTTTAAGTAAAAATTGTCAATTGTCTTTAAAAAATTATATATATAGTACTGTTTATATAATAAATAAAATTATCTTTACCGTGTTAATTTATATATATTACTATTAATATAATTATAATATTAATAATATTATATTATATATATTATATATATATTATATATTATTATTATATTATTATATATATATAATATTAATTAAATAAAATATTAATATATATATATATATTTAAAAAGTGCTAATATGTTTAAATTATATGCAACTTTAATATTAAATTGTAATATAAATTTTAAATTATTAATTAAATATATATATTAATATATATATACAATAATATATATATATAAATATTATATATATAATATATATTATTATATATTATATATATATAATAATATTATAAATTATATATAATTATAATATATATATATATATAATAAATATGAGTCAGCCTGTTCTATCAAAAAAGTGAATTAAGAAATTTAAATTATGTAAACAATAAATACTAGTCAAATTCAAGACTTTCCCACTGTAGATAATAAATGGATATAAAAATTTCATATTAATCTCGTCATACAATATTCAGCGGAAAATTTTAGAAATGGGTTTTTAATATAGTAAAGTATTATATGTAAAAACTAAATATCAGAACTAGTTCTCTCAAATTGTGATTTGACATGGAATGACCTATTATAATTTATATATAATTAAAGAGTATATATTTAATAAATATATAGCATATTGAATGATTTTATTTATTTAACTTAAAATAAAAGTAAATTATTTAGGTATGTTCGAAATCTTGAAAACTTACGAATGCTCAACGCCGTAGGTCAGATGTACAACGAGAAAGAAATAAAAAAATAAAAATAGTTGTTTAGAAATTGAATTATTGAAGTCATGATGAAAAGAATGTTACTAATAAATTATATCATGAATTAAATATTTATAACCTAAGGTTTGTATATAAAGCCCTATATGTAGATATTATATTAAGGTTGTATAATTTGATACCTCTAATATATGGGTACTACTCAAATCATCAAGAATGGGAACAATAAATACAAGTGCTCAATGCTTTGGATAATTAATCCTGTGGTGTTATTATAGAAAATCAATGTTTTTGCACTATAATGTACTTGTTAAGTAGGCTATTAACAGAGGACAGAATAATTAGTGATAATCACCTTTAATAAAAGTAAGTGCTAAAAGGGATTATAAATTGTATTAGGAATATTTTCGGTGGATGAAAATGGAAGATATTTACCTTGTGATTGTGGGAAAGAATATACTGGGACCACTCCCCGGAATGTATGCTTTTCCGTTAAATATCAATTATACTGGATTTAGGGTCCAAATTTAAATATATTTCCGTTTCATGAGAGTTTTGGACGGAATATAACTTTCGGTTTCTATTTTGTGTACTTGCTAGGGTAATATATTCCCTCACCCCCTCCCCCCCCACCCTCCTATATAAATTAGTTTCCAACCCTGAGTAGCATGAATTCCCTTAAATTGGAATAAGGAAAAGATATATAAAAAGACATCTTTAAAAAGGATATAAAGATAAGAGTTTGACATCTGGAAAAGTAATATTTTATTATGTTGTATATAAATATATTATTATTACCTATCACTTCAGTTATTTTTCAATAGATACCTAAAAACTCATTTCTATTAAATTATTTGTTAAACTATATTGATCGGTAATAGTTATGGGAATTAGTAAAGTTGCCTAATATTTTAAATACCTGAGGGCGTTATTATGTCAATATTCAAAGGCTTACGGATTTCATTACTGGTAGAATATAAGAAGATAGAAGTAATAAAATGAAGTAAAGTTAATGGCTGTAAATTGCAGTAATATGATTTTATTTTTATAGGAAGAAGTAAAGTAAAGAAGTTTTTTCTAAGAGAAGTAAAGAATATATGTAAATAGGTAAAGGAAAGAAAAGTAAGATAGGATTAAGAAAGTAAGAAGGAAAAAGTAAAAGAAGTAAATAATGAAAAGATTCTGATTATCATTTTGAGTTAAACAGAATAGAAGAAAGTAAAATAAATTCTTTTTATATAAGTATATAAAGAATAGATAGAGAAGAAAAATAGGATATTTGAATAAAATGATCTATACATAATCAACTTAAAACATCTTATAAGATATGCACCATAATAACCAGAAATTTAATTTAAAAAAAGTTATAAAAGATAAAATAAAGGGAGGAAAAATTTAAAACTGCAATTTTAAAAAAAATCAAAAGTAAAATTATATTCTTTATGAGTCCGTAATAAAGGATGAATAAGAACAAGGGATGAAGTAGCTATAATTTTTTAGGTATAATAAATCTACTATAAGGGTGAGAGAAAAAATTATGTGAAAATCTTTATAGAATCAGGGGGGCGTTGTTGTTAGGAGTTTTTGGTAATGCTTTCAACACTATTAATAAAAGACTACTAATAATATTAATTTAATATAATAATTATTAAAATACTTTAAGAAAGGTGTGACATATGAAGTATGTCGTTATATATATATATTTAAAGTACTAAAAATAAAGAGTTCTTAATGAAATGAAATTTCATATAATAAATCTATAATCACATTCAAAATTTATATAATTAGATAAAGTTTTTTTAATTTTTGAAGTATAGTCAATTTTGAAGGGCAATTAATTATTTTTTTACAATGGAATAAAAACGTAATTTTTGTTGGCCAAGGAATAGATAATTATTAAATACATTACATATACCATATGAGATTTATAAAAAATTATTTGGGTTAATTAAATAAATATAATCTCGTAATTTAATATAAAGTGGAAAAAAAAATGTTTATTAAATGAGTTTTAATATAATACATATATTAATATAACCGTAAATAAGTAAAAGATATTTAAAATTGTATATTATAATATTAATATATTTAATATAATATTATTTATATAAAATTTAATATAAATATATATAATTTATTAATATTATATATATATATATTATATATATATATTATTAATATATTTTATATTATATTATATTTTAATATAATTTCATTATTAATAAGTTTTTAATCTCATCTCTCTATCCATTGTAGCTTTTTGATATATATTAAATATATATATATAATAATATTAGATTATATATTATATTAACTATAATATAAGATATATATATAATTATAATATATATATATATAATATAATATATATTAATATTATATATATTAATATATTATAATATATATATAAGTCTATTAGAGTTTATGATTTAATAAAAACTAAACAGAAATACTCACCCTATATAGTTAGAAATATTAGGAACTCGAACATATTAGAATAATCAGTATATTGATCTGGAAGGGGTCTATCTCTAAGGGCTCAGATATTAAGTTGGATCAACAGTAGGGGGGTATTTCGTCTCCTCCCTCATTCTGTAATTTTCACCTCAAATCTTAGCTCTCTGAAGGCCCCTCTAAATTGGTGCATAAAAATAAAATAAAATAAAAAAATTTCCTAATAAATTTTCCGTATAGAAATAAATAAATAACAAGAAATAACAATATTTTAATAAAATAAATTTTCTCGTAACTGGAAAAATTCCATAAAATATTATAAGGGTTTGAGTATATTATAATAATGTGTTTTAAAACCATTTGTTTATAATATCCATAAAATTTGTGTTTTCGGTGGTTTTCTGATAAAATAACACAATGGTGTTAAAACCTAAAATAAAATAAAAAATAACCATATTTTTCTATATTAAATAATTTTAAATAAAAATAGTATTAATATTATTGGTTATTTTTTCTTCTCTTTAAAAAATGGTTTTTCTCAATTTTTTACATATCGTAAATGATTTATTAAAAGGGTCAATAATAAAATAAATTATTTTGTTCATATGTTGGTTTTAGTGATTATTTTATTAGAATTTATTTATTAATTAATATAGATTATATTATATAATTTAAATATAATATATATTTATAATATTAATAATATTATATCTAGGTATATGATATATAATAGTGAGCTTATATGTTTACAGGAAAATAACCTAATAAAAAAATATATTAAAAATATATTGCGGTAGTTTCGACTCAGTTCCTAAAGCCAAACTTGTGAACAAATATAAGATTATGGTTAGTAATGCTGAACTTTTCAAAGATGTTGCTATTAAATCATATTTGCAATTTTAAGTCCCGCTTTCATTAATATAATATATCATTAATGGATATATATGATACTAATAACCAAAACAACCATTGTTGGAATTTGACAAGTAAACCCGTTATAATAGTTCTAATAAATTTAATAGGATCCCCGATATGTTATTCCAGTAAACTTAAATAATATAAAAATATAATATTAGATATTATAATATATTATATATATATATATTATTATTATATATTAAATAATATATTAATTAATATTAATAATATAATAATATTTATATTAATATATATAATATTATATTAATAATATATTATATTATATTATAATATTATTTATAATTAGTTATTAATAATTTATTTAATCATGTTATTAAAAACTATTATAGGTATTATTCTATGGTTCTTTATTCGAGGTACTCTGAGGGCATTTCATTTATTCTTAAATACCCTTTACTATCAAAAAATAACCCACTATACTAAATTTCATAATAAAGTATTTAAATAATTAAAAAAACTGATAAATTATATTAGTTGGAGAATTGTTAATAGTATCCTCCCTTTTTAAGTAAGAACTACTAAATCTTATTTAAAGTGTTGAGTATATAAAATTAAAAAACTAAGTGATATGATATATAATTGTTTATTAATTAATTATGTGAAATAAATATATTAAGAACTATATTTTAAACGCCTTATTCCACCATTAACTCTAAACAGATAACATAAAGAATTATTTATATATTACAAATAGTAAAATAGGAAGAGTATTAAATATCAATCAGGTCTAAATAAGTAACAGAATAAGAATATCACTTTATTTAAGTCAAATATATTAAATTATATTTAACTCCCATAATGTTATTTTATTCAGTACCACTTAATAGTTACTCCAGAGTTATATGAGAAGTAGTTTTCAAAAGCAGTGAATTTAAATTGGAATAAATTAATAATCAAGAAGCGAACAACATTCCTTTTTCCGTTTTCATTAAAAAAGTTTAACCTATTTGCAGTGTATAAGATCCTTCATTTTTAGTCAGCACAAAAGTTGGACTCCTTTCCTTTCTTGGCTCTACACATGATATCTCTACGAAAGAATATCAAATTTATGGCTGTTATTCGTGATATATGGAGGTCCCCTCATATATTTTAAATTATTAAAGCATATTAAGATTGTCACACAGAACTCTTTTCATTCAAACAACTTCTTAAGGATGGTTCCTGCAAAGACCGAGAGTAGTTATTATACAAACTATGAATATGACTTGGGCTGAAATACAAAATTCTAAGAGCCAACATTAGAAGAATTTAACGGTCTGGGAACATATGTCTAATTAAGTCTCAGGAGAATAATGATAAAGTCTTCTATTGTATTAGAGAAAATTTCTATATGGAGACGACTAATAAAATGGAAATTTGTTTAATTGTTATGTGATAATGTAGGATAAGATTTCTCTCTCTTATTTCTACCCACTTCCGGTCTATATGTGAAATAAATTAATTATAAAAAGCGATATAATATTAATATTATTATATATTAATATATATATTAATATAATTATATAATATAATTAATAATTATAATATTAAATATTTATTATATATTTATATATTTATATTAGTTATATTATTAAATCATATTCAAAATAATATTCAATGAATTATATTATAATATATATCTATTGTCTTAATATATATGAATCTAACTGTACTTTTGCGTGATATTTATTGAAAAAATAATAATATTATATATTATATATTATTGTTAGTATATTCAAATAAATATAAAATTCTTTTAAATTCGTTTTAATTCATTTTAGCATTATCAATAATAGGTAAAAATTCAATTAATTATAACTTTATTCATTATATTGTAAAGATTTTTTTCTATTTTTATATTTTTTTTTTTTATTGTTGAAAATTAAATAAATATAAGTAATAACTCTATTTTTCAGAAAGGAGTTATTATATAATATATTTAATAATTAATAAACTAATCCTTTTTCTTATCCTCAAATAAATTTACTTTCAAAATTTTTTTTTAATACAATTATAAAGAATTAACATAATTATATTTATATAATTACAATTGTCAAGTAACAATGTAGAAATATTTTTATGAAAATTTAAGGAATTTTAAAAGAAATTTTTATTAATACGGAATTATATATTAAAAAATATATTATGTGTTCTGATAGTATTAAAATGTTTATTATAATTATTTAAATAAAATATATACAGCTATTATATATATTTTAATATATTATTATGCGCGTGATTTTTACAGTTTGTTATAAAAAGGAAATCTGATTAAAAAAATGTTCTAATTAAATATAACCAACTATTGTGCTTAATAAAAATGACGGTCGCTGATGTTAACAAAAACTGAAATACTAATAAATGAAAAATATGCGATATAAATAAAGCCTCCCAAATAGATTTAAAAAAAAAAAGAGAGAGAGAGAGAAAAGGTTTATTTTAATACTATATAACACTTAAATATCAATGAGCACTTAAGATTCGGTTAAGTTAATATTAATCATAAAGGGAATTTATAAGTACTTTTAAAAAAAACGGTTTTATTTTTAATTCGAAACAATGGTACAAATTACGTAATAAATAATTAAACTATATAAATATATATATAAAAAATATAGTATAAAGTTTGAATATATCTAACAACAAATTTAAAAATATAATACAAAAAATAAATTTTAAAATACAATAAAATTATTTAATTCTTTATCTAATATGGAGTGGTAACTAATGTAATTTTTGATAATTAAAAATGATATCTTTTAAAAGATTATGTATCTATTGTTTAATCTATTAATAATGAAAATAGCTTATCAAACTCTTAGTTAGATGATTTAATATCTTATTTTAATAGTTAATTTCCTGTAAGCCTTTTCCATAATTTAATATTTATAATTTACGAGATGAAATTAAAAAGCTTAAGGATCGGCTTTCTTAAAGGGGGGGGGGGAATTAAGGTGGATTTTGTGTCTACTTTTCATGATCGATTTGTTTAATTATATATAATAATAATTATAATATATTATATATATATATTATATGTATATTTACGTGATAGTATATACTACTATTAATATATTATAGTATAGTAGATATATGATAGGTATATATATATAGTATATATATATATAAGAGAGGTAGTAAGGAAGATTAAGGTAAGTCAGGCCCGTAGCGAGGAATTTTTTCGGGGGGGGGCTGCGCACTTTCGCAAATGTGTTACGCTCTCAAATGAGAGTTAAATGTATTATGTGAGGAAAACATAAATATGAAATGCAGCAAGAATTGACTTATATATTATATAATAGTAGTATATGATATGGTATTATATAATAGTATATATGTATATATATATACATATATATGTTGTTAATATATAGATTATATAGTATATATAGATAGGGGTACAGAGCTTTTGTAAGTTGATTTAGTGATTATAAGTATAATATAAGTTTGTTATGTATAATACTTCATCATTAGTGATATATATTATATTGTATATATTGCTAATTTATGATAGTATATATTATCTATATACATTTGAATAATATTATATGTTAGCTAATTATATAGGCTCACTATATATAGATAATTACGTATAATATATATACTTTACTGGTACTAAGTATATATAATGGTATGGGTATCTTATGGTATAGGTAGTATAATTCGTTATATATGTTTATATAGGTACAGGCTCTTATAAGTAGTATATATACTAGCTTATAGTGCTAGTAATGTGTTACGTTAGACTAGTATATATATACTATTACTATAATATATAGTATAATAATATATAAATATATATGAATCATATTATATCATAGTATAGTATATAAGCTATTATAGTATTAGTATATATCTATAAATATATTATATATATATACTATAGGTTATATATATATACTATAGTATGTCTTTATTTGATTACTATAGATTATATATATATAGATATAGATATAGATATATATAGTATAATAGCGAAATAATATATTATAATTATAAGGTAGATATTTAGATAGGTAGATAGATAGAGAATTGTATAATTTATAAAATATAGTATATAATATATAGTATATTAGTTATGATATAGATATATATATGGTATATAATTATATATATAAGTATATATAGAGTATTGAAATCGCAGATATATACGGTACATATATATTTAGATATATATATAGTAGTATGATATATCAATATATATACTATACGTATATATATATAATATATATATATATAGATAGTATATAGGGTATATATATAGTGATATATATTAGGTATATAATTCTGCATAAGAACCTAACATCGTTTTATAAGGTCAAATTCAGTTTCCTTGCTTTTTTGACGAGGTGAATTCAATATAGTTTCTCTGACTTCTGTGCTGAGTCTCGATACATGGACAGTCAAAACAAGAGCCTGAAGCGATCGCTCGTAAAACACTATTTTCTTAAAGTAAGGGTTGTCAGACGCTTTAATGTCAAACAAATGTTCTTTCTACTCTTGGCGGGTGGATACAGGCTATACTAGCTAAATATTCAGGGAGATTAGCAAATTGTTAGGAAACCTTTCTTGTACACTTAGCCAAATCCGCGATCGCAGTTGTTTGGGTTTTCAACTTATCTAGAGTCATTCTAGCGCTGCCAGAGACCAACACTTTTCCTTTTAGTTGTATCCTCGTGAGGGTCTGGAAGGGGTCCGTCTTTATAAAGAGAGGGACATTACTCTTTTACAATATGGCCTTATACGAGGTACATTACATTTGGTAAGAGCAGTACTGAAGTCGTGAATGATTAGTGGTCTTCATGCAGAGATGAAACTCGACTGCAATTTCAACGAGAAAAAGTGTCAGATCACACAATCAAGGAAACTGGAATGAGAAACTGAGTAATTGCGGTAAATTATGATGTCGGGATCTGATGTAGAATATTAAGACGATTGTGTCTGGAACTTCGTAATCTTTGGAAGGTATTGGCCAATACCTAAAACAGTCGCAATACCATTTTTTAGCCTTCTGTGTGACATATTGGTTAGAAACTCTTGGCCTGCATTTGTGCTAATCTTTTCGGAGAAAAGTTGAGATAAAGGTTTTTCAACTAAATTAGTTGTCTGTGAACAATGTCCAAATGATTCAGTCTCGGGTGGCTGTAACTGTTTTGAGAACCCAAGGTTCAAGGGTCAATTCAAGAAAATTTCTTAAAACGATATGTTTATTGGAATAAATTCAAAGATTATCTGATTGAGATTTAACAAGCGAAATAGCTTCGCTGTGATAATTCGACCAGGAGGGCCATTGCTTCTATTTCTTCCCAATGACGCAAGTATTGGCTGAAGAGTCTCTTTAAAAAGGGAAAACCGCTTCATGCGGTTCACACCATCTGGTCTCGCACATCTTTTTGATCCTTTGTTATTTTTGGTTTACTAGATATACTCTTTTATCTATCTCCCAATAGTTTTGTGCGCTTCGGAACTCGATCGAAAAAGAGTCATATGGTCAGAGATGTGATAATCCTAAACGTTTGCAATTGCCCTGAATTAGTAAGAGGTCGAGAGGACATTTGATTTAAACGAATGGTCGCTACACAGGGACGTGGGGATATGAACTTTAGGATACTCACATTAGTCACTGGTCCCATACCTCGGAATTCCTCTCAATGGAAGAGGCTTCCATCATATCCTTGGCTCTTAATATTTTCGGAGTATATTAAATCCAAATAGCCGAGTCTCTCTCAAGAAATTTACATTACTCCAATGATTTCTCGAGATATCATAACCTTTATATAAATGATAAAAATCCTCTCCTAAAGTAAAATGAGTAATCACATTCCACCACCAATCACGTACCTAGCACAAAGTGAAAACTGTTCTGTGTGGGAAATATCCGTTGTTCCATCAGCTAAGCTGATAAAAAATTTGCTTTTAGTTAACTTCTTCCACTACTAATTGTATACTTGGGGGAGCTGAGCCAAAGGGCAAGTTCCAATTTTGAAGGGGCTTGAATCCCATTTTCAGCCCACGCGAGAAATTGGACCCATGATAAATTGGAATGTTTTCAGCCGAGTTGTTGACGTACAAAACACCAAAAATGTAGGGGTGTTTTTTTGCCCCGTAGAAACTGTTGTGATTCCGGTGTTTTCTGTGTTTGTAGTCATTCTTTGTGATTTCAATTTTTCAATGACAAATGTGTTTTTGACATTCTTACGAAAAAATCTTCAGATTCTTTTCCATAATCGACTTCATAACTTGGAAATATTGCCATAGGAACGGGTCATTAATCTATAAAGAAGTAGGTGAAATACTCTTTGTCGATTTTTGAGTTTGTGGCTCAGCGTTGTCCATTTCCAAACCACTTTTTTTTAATTTTGAAAGTGAAAAATTGCAAGATAATTCTTTCCTGTTCCGTGCGAAGGTGGATGAAATTTTTTCAGGACTGTCTGATCGTAGTCGGCGGCCAGAGCAGCATTTTTTTTACGGTCAGTATAATGTTCTGTTTAATTATGCCATTAGTTTGGTTGTTTCTTGGAGACAAAGTTTCAAAAGAAAAAAATTTGGGAAATTTTAAAAATTTCTTTGGATGTTAAACAAATAATATAAGCAAAAAAGGTGGTATCTCGCCCAAATTATACAAGCCCGAAAATTTGATGTGATCGGATAAGTAGATCAAAATAGTTCAATATTCACATTTTGGAACGATTAAATTGTTAAAAAAAGTGAATATTGAGATATTTTTTTTCTCTTATCTCTCTCTAACATCGAATTTTCAGGGCTTGTATATCTTGGGCGAGATACACCTTTTAATTTAGATAATTTTTTTTTTGTATCCCATAAAGAAAATTTTCCAAAAATTTCAGATCCGAGTTAATATTTTTTTGAAAATTTGTTCCGATAACAAATCCAAAACTAATCTATATACAAAGAAATTATCTCAGGTAATAAAATGCGCCGTCTCCCCGACTACATAATCCTGAAATTTCCATCCATTTCGCCTGAACAGGAGAAAAAATTATCGCAATTTTTCATCTTCAACATTAATATATAACATATTCGTTTTT
Organism: Trachelipus rathkii; assembly: GCA_015478945.1. Taxonomy (NCBI): domain Eukaryota; kingdom Metazoa; phylum Arthropoda; class Malacostraca; order Isopoda; family Trachelipodidae; genus Trachelipus; species Trachelipus rathkii. Next base: position 19,735 of record JABUQX010020363.1, on the reverse strand, counting down.
ATGACAACGCTTGAAGCACAAATCTAGAAAAATCGAAAAAGGACTTCCGTACTTTTTTTAGATAATGGGACCGATCTATGCATAAGTGGTGTTGCCAAGTTGAAAGTTATTATGGAAAAAAGGCTGGGAAGTTAATTCGAAGATGTCAAAACCACTGGTTTTTGAAATTTGACAAGATTCTGGAAAGAAATCACTACAACACAAGAAAAACACGGAAACAGAAGTTTTCGAGGCAAAAAACTTACATTGTGGGTTAATAGGTCAAATATTGTGGCTGAAAAATCTCTCGAATTTTATGTCCATTTTTAGGTGGGGCTAAATGGGGATCAGCCCCGCCATCAAAATTTGGAACTAGCCCTAAAATGACTGGTTTGAGTTTCAATTCTGCATCATACGGACTCGTATACATGAATTTTTGGACGATAGAAGAGTGGTTCTTCAAAAACTGGTCACCTTCATTTTCTCGAAACGGAAAGAAGGTCTTCTGAAATTTCCCGTCATTTCATCTGGAGTGATAATTCAAATACGTCCAGACAACTTGGAGCCCCTGTAATGCAAGACCTTGCTGGCCACATAAACTTATAGTTTTATTGGTACAAGCTTTTCTCTATTTTCATTTCACATATTTTTATTTGAGTGTCCAGCTTGTTTGTATATTTGCTATTATAACCCACAAAATCTATACTGTTCAAATATATCTTTATATATATAATAATATTATATACGTAAAGTACTATATATATATATATATACTTAGTATATATATACTATATACCTATAAAATATATAGTATATATATATAGATATTATAATATATTATATATAAATATATATATATAATAGATATACTAGTATATATCTATATTAAATATTTTATAGTATTTTATAGTATATATTATATATTTATATATAGTATATAGTAGTATTATTATTATATATATATAGCTATATATATATTATATATATATAGTATATTATGTTATATAGTATATATATATAATGTTATATAAGTAGAGGGTATATGTAGTATGGATAAGTATTATTTATGTATATATATATATTATAATTATATATATATATATATATTATTTATATATAATAAAGTATAATTGAAGCTACTTATTCTCAGTAAAAAAACCAACCATTTCAGCAACCCCCAACACCGAGAAATAAAAAAAATGTGAGTGAAAATGAGATATACTACTCCAGCATATAAAACATGCGTTTTGTGGCCCAGCAAGTGCTTGCATAAGGGGCTCAAGTTTACTCGACGCGTATTGAATTATAACTCCAATGATGAAAATGACGAAAATTTTAGAGCCTTCTTAGCTTTCTCGGAGCTACATGGAGGTGACCAGGTGTTGTGAGAGAACCGTGACTTTTCTCGTCTTCCAGAAAATCAAATGTAATACGAGCCGATGAATTGCCAATGAATGAAAGTGCAGAACAGTTCCATTTTCGGCTAAGTGCAATTCTTGACTGGGGCTAATCTCCATTTTTCAGCCCCACCTAAAAATGGGACATAAATATTTCGGTAATGTTTCAGGCGCATTTTGACTATAACTAGAATCCGCAAAAGTTATGCTTTTTTTGCCTCTCTAAAACGTGTTTGATTTGCCTGTGTTTTTCTGTGACTGTAGTCATTCTTGTCAGAAAATTTCAAATTTCAACAATCCATGTTTTTGACATTCTTCGAATCAAATTTCAGAATTTTTTCCATAATGACTTCAAAGATTGAAATACCATAGAAGGTCCATTACCTAAAATAGTCACGTAATTTTTTCGATTTTTTGAGTTTTTGTATATTTTAGGTGTCCAATTCCCAAACCCACTTTTTTTTTAAATTTGGAATGAAAAATTGCGAATAATTTTTTTTCTGTGCGTCGCGAAGTGGTATAAATGTTTCAGGACTTTATTAGGTCGGAGGAAGAAGCGCATGTTTTACTTTGCCCAATTTCTTTGTATATGCATTAGTTGTTGATTTTTTTCTTGGACAAATTTTCAAAAAAATATTTTGGGGAAAGTTTTTAAAAAATTTCTTTGGCTGCATAAAAAATTACAACGTAAACGTAAAAACAGTCTTATCTTGCCCAAGATAACAACGCCCTGACAATCTTAATGTTTGATCGATAAGTAAGAAAAAATATCTCAATATGTCTTCAACTTTTCCAAAAATTTAATCGTTCAAAATGTGAAAATATATGAGATATTTTTTTTACTTATCCCGATCAAATCAGAAGCTTTCAATGGGGCTTGTATATATGTGGGCGAGATACAGCCTTTTTTTAACTTAGATAATTTTTTGTATACCCAAAAGAAAGTTTTTAAAAATCTTTCCAAAAATTATTTTTTGAAAATTTGTTCCAGAGAAAAAAATCCAAAACTAATGCATAAACAAGAGAAATTATCGTAGAAAAAATGTTGCATCTCCTCTGACTAAATAAGGTCTGATAATTTCATCCACTTCGCTCGAACAGGAAAGAAAATTATTCATGATTTTTTCTATTTCAAAATTCAAATAAAAGTGGGTTTGGAAATGGAATACAAATAAATAAAAGTCAAAAATCGAAAAAGTACTCTCCGTACTGTTTTATTAAATTTGCGACTTACAAAACGCATCAGTCAAACTTTTACCGCTTAATGGAGAAAATATTCGTATGGAAGGTGGAATTGAAAACGGTCAAAATATATGGATGGGGTTTTGAAAAAATTTGAAAATTCCGAAAAGAATAACTACAGACAACGAGGAAAACACACGGACAAACCTTTTGTAGAGGGAAGGATAAGTCTACATTTCGGTGTTTTATAGTAGTCGAAGACTTCGGCTGAAATGTCCGAATTTTTATGTCCTTTCTGTAGGTGGGGTCTGAAAGTATGGGGATGCAGCCTCGAAGTTGATAAGTTGAGAGGAAAATGTTGATCATGGACGGATGAAAGTTTGGAAGACTTACTTAATCCCAAACACAAAATGTTTTTCATAGCGATTTTAGGGCTGCATTGAACAACGGGATTTTCCAAACAGAGACACGTGCTTTCACTTGTATTTAATGGTAACGATGGTCGGTGATGGAAGTGATACTGCCTTTTACTTTTAGAGAGGATTTTTATCATTTGATGTGCCAAGTATTGCGGAATATCCTCAAGGGAACTATTTTGAAGGAGATAGTGGAAACTAAGAGGTTAGAATAGCAACTTGGGTTTAGATAACTCGAAAGTTAAAGCGCCAAGGATAATGATGCGAGGGCCTCGTTCCATAAGAGCCGAAGCTGCTTTCAACGGCCCTGAGCGAACCGGCCATATATTTGAGCCTTTTTGTGGCTCGTAATGTCGTGGCTATTAACTTCTCAAGCGCCTAATATCCTGACTAGGAGCTTCGCTAAACTTAGGTACCTGAAAGTATCGTCTTAAAGCGCGTCTTCCACTCTCCTCAGATGCCCCATGAATTTTCTTCTTTTTTTTTTTTTATTAAAATTACGGAAAAGGGATAAGAGAAGACACATTAAACGAGCGCCTTTTATTAAAAGTAGGCCTAAAACTACGGCGCTGAAAGTCGCTTTTGGCGGGCTTTTGTTTCGTTTTAAAGTTCTGCTGTTTCAGAAATTCTTGCAAATTGGCTATACGCTTAATTAGGAAAGGCATATAAACGACCGTTTCTATTATATGTAAATGCTCATTTATGTAAACGAATATCAGACATTTATATTATATATCATTCAACTGGAAATGCTCACTTAAAACGAAAAGCTTAAATAAAAAACACCATTATATATTTTATAATTATACAAAAAAAAATGGTTTCTATTTAAACCACTTAGAGGGTTTAGCTAAATCATATTCGCTCAAGAAATATTTTAAAATTTAAAATCTCCAGTCTTAAATGGTAATACAATATTTAAATTGGGAAATACAAGATTTCGTAAATTGATGTTTCGCAATTATATTAGAATAAATTATAAAGCTAATGTTAATTCACTTTAATCAATTAAAAATCTTATTTTAAAGTATTATAAATATAACATCAAATTGTATATATTTTGCAGATACGGCTTTAAATACCACACCATTCATGCATATCCATTATAAATATATATATAATATATATATAATAATATTTATTATATTTATTTAGAGTATATAATATATATATATTATAAATTATATATAATGTTATAGTATATGATTATTTATATTATTAGGTACTATAACTTCATATATATACTTATATATACTATATATATATATATATATACAAAGTGAAACATACAAATATACGTATGTATATAAAAAAAAACGATGGCTTGTAAGGAAACGTAATATTCAAAATTTATCTATAATTTATTTATCAAATAACGTAATTTATGGGGTTATATTAAGAAAATATGTTAAAAACTATGTATATAAATGTAATTAAATTAACTATATGAACTTTAAAATTTATGTACACCAAATTATATATATATATAATATATAATTATATATATTATATCCTCTATACCATATATATATATATATTATATAATAAATAATATATTTATATATTACTATATAATGCCATACCTATATTATTTCCCTCCTATATTTAAATAATATTATAATATAATATAATAATATAATATTTTAATTATTTTAATATATATTATATATATATTATGTATTTATAAATATATATTATATGCTTTTGCTGTCGTCGAGTGTGGACCCAGTGGAAACCATATATGAGAAGCTAAACTAACATGATTAGAGACAGACGAAAGAGAGAGACGAAGCGTATTGGAAATGCACAAAAGTAATTGAGCTCCCACGCAGGCGATTTGACTTTAGAAGAAAGATACTTTGGGAATCTACCTGAAGACTCTGGCTGGAAAATTTGTAAGTAGTGGAGAGGAGAGAAAAGAAAGCTTATGTTGTGTGAAAGGTAGCTTCACAAAATTTCAAAGGAAAAGAAAATTATTATTTTGATTTGTAAAAATATAAAATTTTAAAAACATTTTAATTGATTTCATTTGTAATCTGAGTTGGAGGGCTGCCAAAATTTTAAAATCATTTTCTTATATGGCTTATTTTTGAATATTCTAAACTATTAGATAAAAAAATAAAATATAAAGAAGGAAATTTTACAGGGTTAATACACAGATTGTAGAAGGTGTTAAGCTACGTCTCTCAAGTATATCGTCGAATAATTTGAAGTAAAATTTCAAATTCTCTTCCTACCTGGGGGCTATTTATTCAGCACAAGTTGGATAGGCCTTGTGTATCTTAGCTTCGATGAGGGAGGGCTGTGTTTAAAGATGATATTAATTTTCAAATAACATCTCAATATAATTTTAATTAATAAAAACTTGTTAAATATACGCTGAGATTCCCAATTAACAGTAGATTTATTTACCCTTAAGAAATAATATTTAAAATATTTTTATAGTGTACTGAAATGGATCATATATTAATAATATTAAAAAGATATAGTAATGTGTGTATAAGTACTTTTGTGTTAAACAATTTCATTAATACTAAATATCATTAATTATAGTTTTAAATATTATGAAATATTGTTTAAACATTTCATAATTAATTATTAATAATGATAATTAATATAGTATGTATATGTATTAAAATAATAATATATAATGTCATGTATAAATGCAATATTGCTAGTAAAAATGAGGTGATGGAAATAATTAGTGTTATGAGCATGGATATTTTGGAATACTAATGTATATAAATTATTCGTATGTTTTTATTTTTTTTTTTTTAAACAATATATATTAGATTATGAATAAAGAGTGAAGTAGATATGGAAGATGAAAATTTATTAATTTATTGTTTTATTAAGTTCTACATTGGTTTGGTATTGGAGAAGCTTAGACACCATCAAAGTCATTTAAAATTTCATACATCATGCGAATAACAAAAACTAAAAATAAAAAATTACAAAACAAATAATTTAATGATAAAAATTAATTGTTTATTATAATTACTCTTTCTATGGGTGTATCTATTCTGAAAAGGATATGTTTTTAAGTAAATAAACCAATTTAAATAATAACAAAGAATAACAAAACCAATAAAAATAACAAAACTGATAAAAAGAAGGCCTACTTTCTCGCCATTAACAAAATATGATTTAATAAAATGTCTTGGTTATCCCAGCGTCGCAACTGGCCAGTGGGATGATATGTTGAGCTGTTTTCTCCTTGGGCCCTTTTCTTGGTTCGTCTGCGAAGGAAGTCGGCAGTAGGAGCCCATTAGCCTACACCCCCTCTACCAAAATAGATAGGTAGCGCTCTCCCCTTGAGCCGGCTGCGGTCTCGTCTTTATCTTAATCCAATAATAAAATATACCATAAGGCCATATATCCAAGGTATATGATAATAGTATATTAGAGTATATATATATAATTATGCTATGACCTATATAAAATATAAAATATTACTATATTACAATAATATGTTACATATAAAAATATATTACATAAATTTTAATAAATTCTAGAAATAGCTTACCATTCATAAAACGTTTCTACCTGCTCATCACTAAACCTCGCTATACACGCCCAGCTATAATTAGATATATTAACTTAATCCCAATAACGATTATTTACTTAATAAACACAAAATTTAATTTATTCATTAGTAACTAAATAAATACTGTTACAAACCAACAAAGATAAGCGTGCGAGGAAACCTTTCCTGGAGGAAGAGGCCTCTTCTGTCCTTTCTGCGGACTTTATTCAATCAGGTGTCACACGCAATATACTTCTTCACTATATGAATGATCAATGACCTGGAGTAAATTTGAATTTGTTGGTGTTCACCTATCTTTGGCATGTTTCAAAATGTATTATTCCTTTTACTTACTGTTTACAATAATTTTAATGCTGTGATCAATCTTTATTTCAACCTCTATTATATCATATGTTGCGTGCCTTAGTTATTGAGATCAACATGCTGTTCCATTAAATTTTAGTTTTGAATATATTATGCTTTTTTTATGTATGGAAAGCATGAATTGATCTACAATACTTAGTACAAGCAAAGTTAAATGTGAAAGAGGGTGAAATCACAAATTTGAAGCTAAGACAAACGTCTATTTTGCTAACAGGTTTAAAAAATATGCAACTCTCTGTGAGAAAAAACTCAAAAGAGCTTGAAGATGAACACCCTTTTTGAGTCTCTAGAAACTGATAGAACTAGGTTATCAGGAATGCTAGTACCGATGATTACACCTTGATTGAATAAAGAAATATGAAGGTGCTTTGCTATACTTATTACAGTTTCATTTCTAGCAGTCGCAGTCATCCCAATAAAGTATTATTTTACAGTTTTTTATATGAAGTATATCCAAACAAATTAAGTGTTAAAGTCAATAATTTCTTTAGGAGTTAAGTTAATATATTAATATATAATATAATTAATAATATATATATATTAATATAAATATATGATATATATATTATATATATAAATTATAATATAAATAATATTATGATATATATAATATATAAATAATATATATATTATTATATATATATATAAATATATATATATATATATATATAAATTTTTACAGAGATAAAATTTAAACTACCACTCACGGGCAGAGGCCCTAATCTAGGGGAGGTTTACTCATTTAACGTCCGAGTTGAGGAGGACGGAGCCAAGCCCAAGGAGAGAATAGCTCACCATTCTCAAAGAAACCACCCGACCAGTTTGCGACCCTGGGACCCCCGCTTGGGTGGCGAAGTACTTAACCACTGGAGCTAATTGGCGCTTTTATTATAAAAATAATATAAAATTAAAAAATAAAAAATATACACATATATTACAAGCAAAGTATAATAATATATATATATATATATATATATATATATAATTATATATATATATATATACTATATATATATATAATATATATATATAATATATATATAGATATAAGTATATATATAATATATATATATACATATAAATATAATTATATAAAGTATAGGTACAAATAATAATAGGTATATATATAATAATAAAACTAAATATATATAATATCATATATAATAATATATATATATTATATATATATATATATATAGTAATATATATATATATATATATATTTATATATTATAATATATTATATATATATATATATATATATATATAATATATATATTATATAAATAATAAATATATAAAATATATATAATATATTATATATATATATATATATATAATATATATATTATATATAAAACCTAATATATAAATATATGATATAACATTACAAATATATAAATAGTATTAAATATTATATATGTATAATATATATAATTATATAATATAATATAAATATAATTAATTATATATATATTATATAAATATTATATATATAAACATAAAAAATTAGCTCACCTATATATATATGTCATAGTATATGTGTAATATATAATATATATATTACACAATACTACCTTCAACACCTTATATATATAGTATATATATATATAATAATATATTATAATACATAACAAATATATATATATATATATATAATAATAAATATATGTATATTAAATTATACTATATAAATATATATACATTATATATATATATTAATATATATAAATATAAATAAAATATATATATATATATAAATAATATTAAGGAATGCTGAGGCCGAATAGTGAAAAAAGCGAATACCGAAAATTCGCTAAAAATGAATATATAATATAAATAATATATATTAATAATAAATATATAATATATTATAATATATATAATAATATATATATATATATATATATATATATATATAATATATATATGCCAAGAGCAGTCCATTTCAATGAAGCGGCCAGTCGAGATACATAACATATAGAAGAAGTGTTAGTGATCAAAAAGATGTAGTGAAATATAACAGGAAGGGTAAGAGAATGTTCCAAATCTTACCTGAGGAAAATACATTAAGCAGAATGAAGATATTGTTAAAAGTTTGGGGATCAGAGCGTACTTGACAGACGAATGAAAAGACTGTTGCTCTAGACGAGTCTCTATCTTCCTTCAACTGATTGGAGGGTAGGTATAAGATTTGAGGAGATCCAGAGACCAGTAGTTTGTTGTTAGTTGCAAAGGTAATATATAGTAATATGAATATAATATATGTATATATGTTAATAATATATATATATTATATATAATTAGTAAATATATATATATGAAGATATAATTCACCTATATAAAGGTAGGATATAATAATTAGTTAGTAAGAATATATAGATAATTAATATATTAACCTCATACCTGAGTATTACCTCATAGGTATCAAATATATAGGTTATATATAAAGAATTATATATAAATATATATCCATAGGTATAGTAATATATATATATATATATATATATATAAATATAAAAATATATTATTTAAAATATATATATATATAGTGATATATAAATATAAATAAATATATAATATGATGAAGTTATAGATAATAACAATATAAGTAATATATATTATAATAAATAAATATAGTTATATATATAATATATATATATATATTTAAATAATAGATATATAATATTATATTATAATATATATTATATATATAATATATATATATATATTATATAATATTAAATAAATAAATTTAAAAAAATTTTATTTTTTAAAAATGTGTTTTCACATTAATATTTTTTAAATACATATTATATAATATATTTATACATATATATATAACATTGCTATCCAAAAATTACATATAATATATATTAAATGGTCAATTTTGGTCCATTCCTTTCTACCGACTTCCGAATTTCGATACTTCTTAATTAAATACTAATAAAATATATTTGATATATATACCTTCCAATAAATAAATATATAAATAATATACATATATATGAGAGGGATTTTTTATATATTAAATTTATATATAAAAATTATCTATATATATATAAATACACTATAATATAATATATATATAAATATATAATTTTACATTAGAATGTAACCTTTAAAAATTATGGTGCGTTTGGTAAGTTTCCTCTCTGCACTAATTTTCTCCCTTTCTCTCCTGTACGTCTGCTAAGCAATAATAGAAGGCAGCTCAACACATCGCATAACCTAAATGTCTTTACACAAATACATTGGAATGTGAGGTGGCTTAGTTTATTTATAACAACATATAGAATTTAAGAGTATTAAGGTAGGAATGCAAACTGCATCGGAATTTCCTGTTTCTTTTTTATATATTTATTATATATTATATATTATAATTTATAATATATATATTATATTTATAATATAATATATAAATATATATATAATTTAAATTAGTATTTATATATTATATTATATATTAAACTCACTATTATATCGTATTGTATACTATAATCCTATAAGTGAGTTATAGTATATATAATAAATAAATAAATACTGTACTATATTATATATATATAATAAATTAGCGATATATTAAATAATAATGTAATAATGATAAAAATAAAATATAATGTGTATTATATAAAATATAATATAAATAACTCTAAATATATGGGAGAGTGTAAGGAATCTCATTCTACTTTGCTAAATCACACAAAATAGACATGTATTTACTTATTATTATTACCTTCATCAATATATTATTATTATTTAATTATAAAATTGATTATTTTCCTTGTATATATAAAAAAATATTGAATGAATCTTTGTTATTAAATCATGTATATTACTCTATTATTAATTTAATTATTATTAGTATAATTCATGGTAATTAATTAATAATATAATTCACTTATTATTATTATTATTATTAAATTATTATTATTAAATCATAATTCTTATTTATATAGTTTTTTTTTTCATTTTTATTATATATTATTCACTTATAATAAATATATATATAAGAAAAAACACCTATGATATAATAAATTTATCCTTTCTTCAAACCCAAAAGTTTTCACAATGAATTATTACTGTCGATAACGTCATCCTGAAATAATAATAATAATAATAATAAATAATAGGTACAGGGGCGATTGTTTAAAAAATTTCTCAATCGGAATCGGAAATAATAATAATAATATAATAATAATACTAATAATAATAAGTCGTGTAATAATAATAATAATTAATGAATAATATATAAAGTAGGAGTCAATATTTCATTCTATGTTCCAATACCATACCACAACTAACACTTAAGAAAACCGAACCTATTTATTGCAACACAGTTATAAAAAACACAGAAAATATGGAGAGAGCATACACTGAGCGCGCGATCACACAGAACCCTTTCAGTTTGAAATAGACGGGTTTGCTGTTAAAATTATTTTCAAGTGTGTTAATTTTAACTACTTCGCTTTATAGCAGAATCTTTTGTATTACAAAACTTATGCTCGGTAATTCATGCTACCAAACCTCTTAATGTAAATAATATGAATCCTTCGAATGCTCCTGTATAGAAATTTGATGTGTTTTATGACAGTGAATACACCTAAAAGTATCCAATTGAAATAATAAAGAAAATGTATTTGCAAAAAAAAGAGCAGTATGACTTTTAGTTAATTTGTGCATCAAGAAAATTATTTTTAAACTCACAAGAATTTCAGTTTTGAATTAAAACTTTTCTATTTTACAGATTTATTTTTTGTAAGCTGTATTATAAATAACAGTTAGTTACCGTGATCATGCACTGAAAGTATTACAGGCGAAATATTGGGCATCTATGTGAGAATAGTTAAAGGCTTTAGAAGTGCTAATAGTGTTTTAATAATACCTAGCACACTAGCGCCTCATAAATGTTCTTCTAGAAAATAGAAGAATGTTATCACTGAACTGTCAGAACTTGTAAAAAATAGATAATGATAACAACAACAAAAACCAACAATCAACAGCACAACACACCACAACAAGACAACAACAAATCATATTCTAATTCGATACGTTACAATAATATTTAAATGCTAAAAATTATAATACAAGAATGAATTGAATAAATCAGATAATAATAAAATAATAAGGTCAAAATAATAATCATATAATATAATAATAATAATAATAATAAAAATATTAATAAATAATAATAATAATAAATAATAATAATAATAATGAGATACATAAGGGATAATAATAATAATAAAATAATATTAATAAGAGAAGAAAGATTTAATTATCTATTTATTATTATTATTATGTAATGATATAAATTATTATTATTTAATTATTATATAATTTAGCACTCTCTTATAATTCACCGTATTATTGATAAATCTCATTATGTGGATTATTATTCAGTGGTAATGTCACTCTCTAATAACTCTCACCTCTCAAATAAACCTTAAGCAGAGCATTATTTGTCAGGTAAAGTCAAGTAAAGGCATATAAACACTGCAAATTGTGGCGGGTCCATCACATCATACAAGGACTTAGCACTTTATACTGATATATATAGTACTCACTGATTATTAGGATATATAATATATATAGTCAATATATAGGTATATATATACTATATATTACCGTACTATATATTACTAAGTAGATAATACTAAGTACCCTACCTGATATAATAAAATAATAGTAATATATAAATATGTTGCTAATAATATATATAATATATATTTAAATATATTTATGGAATCCCAATATCGATAGAGCCAACGCAGAAACAACAGAGTCGGGTACAACAACGACAACCATCATACAACATCAACAACTATCAACATAGCTATGTTCAACGACAAAATCAACAACAATACAACAACATTAAACAATCATACAACCAATTCAGTAGAACAGCATAACAAAAAAGCGGATTACAAACAACAATAAAAATACCATCAACAACGATCTACAAAATTTAACCCCAAAGACAAGAAAACTACAGTGTAGAAAACAAAACTACCGGGTCTACCACCTCCAACAAACAGCTACAACAAACAACAGCAAAAATCGCGAATACATGGTCACACAACCACCAACACTCTACCACTGACACACAAACGACAACATACAATCACTGCAACAAAAAACAACAGTTGCAGCTTACAACAATAGCATCGTACAACTTCAAAACAACAACAACAACAACAACAACAACAACAACAAACAACAACAACAACAACATACAACAAACAAACAACAACAACAACAACACAACTGAACGACGACGACACGACGGACGGACAGTAACAATATAAGCAAACAACCAGATAAACAAACTACAGCGTACAGCGACAACAGCAAACAAAAAACAGCAACATAACTGGACAAATAGGCATCAAACGAACCTACATACTAACCAAGGCAAACAAATTCGATAATAAAAAACAACAGGAAAAAAAACGACAATACTTAAACGACAAGGCCCGACATCGAGGTAAGCCAACGATAAAAAGACAACGACAAACAAACAACAACACAACAGCCCACAACAACAAAAAAAACACCAGCAACAAGAAACAGCACTGCAGCATTAACAATAGAAACAACAATACCAACAACAACGACTACAAGCAAGAACTACAGCAACAACTACACTACTATCACCACCTCCAACAACAACAACTAAAAAACAACAACAAAAACAACAACAAAAATGGTAACAAGAACGTCAGCGACAATAACAACAACAACAACAACAACAACAAAAAACAACAATTGCAGCTACACCAACAGCAACGACCATATCAACAGCAACAATAACTACGACAACAACAACAACAACAACAGCAACAACAACAACAACAACAACAACAACAACATAAACACCAACAAAAAGGACAGTCAACAGCAATAACAACAACAATAACAATACCAACAACAACTACTACAAGCAAGAACTACAGCAACAAATACACTACCACCACTATAAACAACAACAACAACTACATTGAGAAAAACCATAGGGACAGTAGTAACAGCAACAGAGAAAATGATAGCGACAGTGACAAAAACAGCAAAAACATCAATAAAAATAGCAACACCAATAACAACAAGAACAACAGCAACAGCGACATCAAGAACAGAAACCACAACAACAACAACAACAGCAACAACAACAACAACAACTACAACAACAACAACAACAACAACAACAACAACAACAACCTTAAATGCAGCAAAATATTTTATTATAATATAAAGTCTTGGAAGGTGCAAAAGTAAAAATACTAAATATAACACTCCCACCACTCCAAACTAAACATGAGGACGATGACTCAGACATGCACGCAACTGCGCCTTAAAATTGAAAGAATTAAAGTTAAAGCAAAAAAGAAGAATACAAATAATTTAAATTTTACATCTTAAATATGACCAGAAAATATAAGGTACTACTTGGAACTAAACTAATATCACTAGAAGTCGAACCACTTGTCCTAGGAGATGCAATAGCTGGGATATGTTTGAGAGTAACTCCATTGTGCAATTGTATTACAGTAGGTTGTGGTACCTATAAGAGAGGGGAAGGACTGATAACATCAGTTCCTATATTTAGATGAAATGTTTAGGTTATCTACAAGAATGACAGCCTTGACAAATCTTTTTACTTTACATTCAATGCTGTTCAGAAGAAAATTGGAAATAAATAGATCATTCTCATATAAAGATCAGAGAGAGAGAGAGAGAGAGAGAGAGAGAGAGAGAGAGAGAGAGAGAGAGAGAGAGAGAGAGAGAGAGAGAGAGAGAGAGAGAGAGAGAGAGAGAGAGAGAGAGAGAGAGAGAGAGAGAGAGAGAGAGAGT
>JABUQX010020362.1:17500-20000 GCA_015478945.1 Trachelipus rathkii | reverse complement strand
AACTGATCAAACCCCGTTTTAATTGGCAAAAGAATGCTGATATATATATATATATATATATATATATATATTATATATATATATTATATATAATATAAATATAATATATTATATTATATAATATATACATTATATATATATATATAATATATTATATATATACTATATATATAAACCCTGCAATATTCTAGCGTGGTAAGGAATACAAGTTACCTAGTAAAGGTTTATAATTTTTTTCATACTGTGCTTTATATATATGATATATATATATATAATAATAATATATAATATATATATATATATATATTATATATAAATATATATATATATATCAACTCACCCACCATCTCTCCCCAGACTGGGCCTGGGGTAAGTGCGATACACGCACCGGAAGCAAAAAAATAAAGAATATGACGCAAATCGAACAAGAAAGCCAGCACTTACAGCCCCTTCTTTATACCTTTTAGTGAGAACCCGTCGCAGTCAGAAAAATCCACCCTAGAGCTTCATGGGACCGCGACGGACCCTCACTATGGCATCTCTTCAACGTTGGGTTCATCCCTTGGCCCAGGTGGGCCCCCCCTCACAAAACCCTGCCATTCACTCCTATTATGCACCTTTCTTCTCGCCTTTGCCAAACCCACATTCCCCTCCTCCAAGGCCATTCCCTTTACTTACTCAACCACTTTTCTTTGGCTCCCAGCCGGTCGATTCCCAAACACTCTCACCACTATACATCCGCTTAAACCAACCGACTATCATCCATCCTTCCATTATGACCAAACCATCTCAATGTACTTTCATTTATTCTCTCATTTACTCCTTTCTTCACACCACACAACTCCCTAATGCGTTCATTTCTCATTTTATCAATTCTTCTCACACCTAACACCCCCCCCCCTCTAAGAATGTCCATCCGAACACATTGTACTTTAGATCTATACCTTTTATTTCAGACCATAGTTTCACTACTATACATTAACACAGGCAACAGCATACACTCATGTAAGACCCTAGCGCACTCAGGACTTAGAGTCCTACATCCCACCAAGGATTTAATTGCACCAGCCACCTTCCTACCATTCACAACTTTCCTACTACACTATTCATCATCCGTTCCTTTTCATCAACATTATCCGTAAATATTTAAACTCAGGACACTTGTTCCAGTTGCTCACCATCCAACATAACTTCATACCAAGGACTATCCACACTCGCAACCATAATCTTACTCTTATCTACTTTTACTTTCAAACTCCTCTTACACCTATATAAGCTCTCTACCAATCCTCTCAAACTCTCTTCAAATTCACCACACAAAACCAAACCATCAGCATATAATAGGTAGATCCACCCTCCACTCCTTCCATCTCCATCATTCTAACACCTTCTCCTCTACCAACCCTACCTCTAATTCTTTCATAACCCCATCCATATTCAAATTGAAAACCAAGGAGACATAACACAACCCTGTCTCACTCCGCTATTAATATTAAACCAATCACTTTCGCCTCCATTTATTCTTTCACACGCTTTTACTATCGTCATACATACTTTTGATTCCATTCAGAAGCCAACCACCAACACCACATATCACATATATAATATATATATATATATTAATATATAATATATATATAATATAATATATATATATATATAATATATTATATATAATATATATATATATATATATTAGATGTTAAAAATATTGCATAATAAGCGCAATTAGATAAGATGTTAAAGAAAGAACATAATAATGAGAAGGTAAAGAATTAACTGCTCTCTGCGATTGAACCACCGCATGTTGCGCGTGAAGACAATATGCCCGGTGCTATACAACTGAGCCATCTCCAATCCAAAAAAAATTGATTCAAGCAACAGTTATAAAGCAACCGAGTTCCCGTCAAGCGACATCACCAGGTGTCCTTATCTCTCGTTCTTTATATTTTAGATGTTAAATATTGCATAATATCGCAATTAGAAAGATGTTAAAGAAAGAACATAAAATGAGAGAAGTTAAAGAATTAACTGCCTTCTCTGGATGAACCACCGCATGTTGCGCGTGAGCGGGGACAATATGCCCGGCTATACAACTGAGCCATCTCCAATCCAAAAAAAAGAGATAGACAGCTGGACCACCTGTGAGTCGCCTTACGGAACTCCGTTGCTTTATACTGTCTTGAATCCAATTTTTTGGATTGGGATGCTCAGTTGTATAGCACCGGCATATTGTCCTCACGCGGCAAACATGCGGTGTTCAATCCAGGAGGCAGTTAATTCTACCTTCTCATTATATTGTCTTTCTTTAACATCTATCTAATGCGATTAGTTAGAAATATTTCAACATCTAAAAAATATAAAAACGAGAGATAGGACAGGCTGAACACCTGGTGATGTCGCCTTACGACTCGGTTCTTTATAAACTGTTCTTGAATCCAATTTTTTTGGATTGGAGGATGGCTCAGTTGTATAGCACCGCAAATTGTCCTTCACGCGC
>JABUQX010020362.1:7500-12500 GCA_015478945.1 Trachelipus rathkii | reverse complement strand
AATTAAAGAGAGAATAAAATCGTTTTAAGCAATCGCCTTTTGATAGCCATCGAACTTCAGTATGTAGCAACAGACGTTCAAATTCTTCATCATTAGAGATGCAGAGCTGTCGAATTAATCGGGAATTATGAGAATGAGATTTAATTTTATTTATTGGTGTGATAGCAATACTAAGGGATTTATTGAGTCAGTCACTTACGTTCTTTGCAACTAAATGTTGCCTATGAATGACACAGTGCACTGTAAGAATATTCTGAACGGCTTTCTTTAAAAATGCAGGAAACTCTCTATAACGCCTTGTTAGTGCTGGTGCGACGTCAGTCGCACAAGCAATAATATTTCTCATTGAAATTTCTTTCTTTTTTGAAATACTGCTCTACGGTGGAAAACACTGATTTGCCTTTGGTGTCTGTTTCAAGCTCCTCTGAAAAAGGTAACTCTTGAACAACTTTCGAATCCTTAATAAAACACACATACCCAAAAGTAATGATTCATTGTCAGGCAGATTTGACTCTTCTAACTGTAAAACAAATTGTTGAGTTTATAGTATGTTACATAAGGTTTCTTCAATGTTATCAGCCGTCTCATCAATCCTCCTCTGAACAGAATTATTACTAAGCGGAATTGCTTTAATAATTTGGCTTGATGAAGGATGATGTACCACAGTGCGAAGTACCTCTATAGCTGGAAAAAGTATCTCTTCACCAATGGTATGAGGTTTCCCTGATTTGGCAATCATTTTTGAGATATTATATGAGCAGATTAAACCGTCATCAATTTTCGATGTAGCACTAGTAAGCATTGTTTGAATAGACTTTCTATTATGATATTTATCTCAAAGTGCTTTAAAATAAGGCAAGCCTTCTTTTACCTTATCAGGGTGCATTTTTCTTAGATGGTCTGAAAGCCTGGATGGTTTCATAGCTTCGTTTGTAAATACTTTTTCACAGAGAAGACATAATGGCTGCTGAGAATTACTTGGCAATGGAACAAATCCAAACTTCAAATATTCCACATTGTACTGCCTACATACTTTCTTTTTTGATTCATACATCAGATAATCTGAGACTCTATGAATTAAAAAAAAAAAAAACAATCTTTTTTTCAGACATCTATAAACACTTCCAACAAACACAAGATTGAAAACAGCTGACAGAAATCAGAAGACCATAGAAGAGTATAATATTTATATATATTAATATATATATATATCTATATAATTTTATATATAATTACTATATATATATATATATATATATAAAATCTATATATGTATTATATATTATATATAATATATATATTATCATTTACGTTAGTAATGGGCAATGAGAAATATTTAAATTTTTCTAATTAGTCACATCTGGGCAAGCTTTTTGCTAAAAGCCTTATAAAACATTTTTCAAATCCTGACTTCTGGATAT
Source organism: Trachelipus rathkii (assembly GCA_015478945.1). NCBI lineage: Eukaryota > Metazoa > Arthropoda > Malacostraca > Isopoda > Trachelipodidae > Trachelipus > Trachelipus rathkii. The sequence continues at coordinate 11,079 of JABUQX010020362.1, read as the reverse complement.
ACTTTATGTTGTCAATTAAATGTCGATGATTTACTTCAATATAGATCTGCAAACTATTTCCCAGTTTCGAAAGTGCAAATATTTAGATTTTTTAATTATATTAACTATTTTAACCATTCAACAAAGTTTTCAAATATCCCAAGCTATCTCTCTTCATAAAATTATATATATATATATAATATATATATTATATTATTATATATATATTATATATATAATATATATATATATAACTATATTATTATATATATATATATTATAATTATATATATATATTTATATTATCAAAATTGAATAAGGAAAGGTTAAGCAATATTATCATCATTAGCAAATGCTTCGAGTATATTATTAGTTGAGGATCATGCTTTTGCGTTAATTAATTCCGTATTTTTGTCATTTTTAAGAATAGAATTTTATCATTAATTCAATAATGTTTAGATTGTAAAAAGGATTTGAATACTCTTTAGGTACACATATATTCCAAAAATTGATTTGGATTTTGAGGTTAGGAAAATTTGTAATAATATTTTTAGTAATTTATAAGTAAGCGCTTTAAGTTAAGAGAGAATGATATAAAAGAGCGAGCATTATACATATAATTGTTCATTCCTTCCTTGTTCGCCGCTCTTTATATCTGGACTCTTGAACGTGGATTAAAAGGTAAGGTTAGTATACGTCTTATTACTGCAAACCTGTTCCTGGTTTTAAACCTTGGATCTTTACTGAAAGATTGCAAGGAGAACGGAGGGTAACAAGGAACCTGAGAAAGGACTCCACGAAAACTTTGAGGACTAAAGGAAAGCCTCAGAGGAAACTTCGAGAAGAAAGATAGTTAAGGAGGCCTCTACTACAACGGCGTCCAAACGACTAGAACGGGGGATTCAGTGAAGACAGAAGTACGCCAGTAAGAAATAGGCTAGTTAACGACCTAGGACCCAGTGTCACGACTCTAGACAACCTGGCATTCAGAAAAGATAGACTTACTTCATCCGGTAGTGGGGCCACGAAGTACAGGATATCTTTTAATGTGACATTAATTGGTCCAGGGCCTGTCCGGGATAGCTTTATTGAAAAAGTTAGAGAGAAACGAAGAACTTAATTGGGGCCGATGCTTTGTTTTTGTGGAATGAAGTGATAATATGGAAATTTCAAGCTGAAAATTGAGCGGCATACTTTTAAACGATTCACCGTCCATGAACTGAGAGCGTATATATGCTATGTATAAACTTTGAAAAACTACTACGAAAAAAATGGATTATAGCTCGTTATATAAAGCTGATGGTCAGGAGTTAGGAGTTTTGAAGGCGCCAAAGAGGCCAGAAGTTTTATAGCAGAAGAAGACTGCTGAGGCCGCGAGGCGGGAAAAGATGAGGCCGAGGGCGAAAAGATTGAAGCGAGAGGCGAAAAGAAGAAAGCCCTTCGAAAAGGAAAAAGAACGAGCCGAAAAAGAGAAGGAACGCGCATATGAGCTTAAGAAGAAACTGGAATTCTTGCTGGATATGCAATCTCCTATAGAAGTAAAGGAAAGGATGATCAGAGAGAAACTTTCCATTGTTGCCGGAATCAGAAACAGGAAACGATAGAGTGTACATGAAGGCGCGAGATCAGATTTTGTTGAACCACCGCCGGGACTCTGAAGAGGTTGCCACAATGTAATAATGGTGTCGAAGTTAAACAAGAATCTCAGATTCGAGGAAAACAGGGGAATGGGGCGGAGAAAAACGGCCCGGAATGTGAGTTATAATACAAGGAGACGCCACGACGGCGCAATGAAATAATAACGGGAGCAAACCACCGGGATGCACAGTTCGAGAAGAAAGCTGAACAAGGCAGCATATGGAATTGAAGTAGAGAATTTAACGGAGAGGCGACGGACACCTCCGAAAATAGAAAGATCCGATGTGAATATTTTGGAAAATTGACCGAAGGAGTTTGTATACGATATACAGAACGAAGACGTAGTTGTTAAATCGGTCATAAGGAACACCAGAATGTAACGAAGTTGATTCAAAATTTTGATGTCGATTCAGATTTTGTTGATGACCGCCGCCAGAAGCTTTGAAAGAAGTTGTTGAAGAAAGTCAGCATTCCCAGTTAGAAAGTAATCAAGAACTGAGGAACTTACGAGAGCATACAAGGAAGAGATCACTAGGGTCGAACGAACCACTGTTCCTATATCGAGTCAACTGATTTACTCAAGAGGAGCTAGATCGGAGCAATTCAAAAATTTCAGGAACGAAAATGAACAAGAATGATTCGCACAGAAAGTTATTCTGGATTTGGAACGAATCCGATTTAGTTCGGAAGCTAAATGAAGAGATAAAGCACTTCTGCAACTCACTTCAGTTACGAAAGACTCTAGCCCACTGCTGGACGTGCAGTTAAGGACCAACCTAACGGAAGTAGTTTGTTAAAAAGAAATTGCAGAGAGAAAGGGTTGGACGCTTCGATACGAATCACCATCTAATGTAGACTGACAGAAAATCTGGAGCCCACCAGAAGAATGGGGAACGGTCGTAACCGTGGCCGTAGAGAACAAAGCATGATTCATGAAGAAGCGCGACCTTAAGACATTCGCGAAAAGGTTAGAGATGAACGAAAAATCGATTCAGATAATTTAGAAATGAGATGACGGAATAACACGTTCATCAGGCGAGATATGGCTCTTTGCAGATATTCCGACATAATAAATATCGATTACATCAAAGAAATTGCACTGGTGGAAGGAAGATGTGGAAGAATAACAATGTATGAACCACAATGTGATAAAAAGAATGTCTTTATCGAGAAAAAGAAAAGAAGCCTTTTTAAAAGGACAGGAGATGGATCCATTCGTCAAAAGCGTCAAAGCTGGACCTCATTTCGCACGAATCAAGAAGCCCTCTTCGCAATGATAAGACCGAAGACTCGTTAAGAGAAGGCATCAAAATCCGAACTCGGAATGGAGGATACAAGAGTTTCGGGATAAGAAAACGTAGGAGCAGACAACCTTAGCAGAATTCATCTGTAAATTGTGATGAAGAAGAGAAGTACTCCCAGAATCCGTTTCTTCATCTTAATAAAGGGGATATTATCACAGATGAAAGAAGTGTTAAGCAATTATTCATCATTAAGAAATGTCTTCTGAGTATGCTTATTACGTCAGAGGATCTTGCTATTTCGTAATTAATTCAGTATTTTTATCAATTTTTTAAGAATAGAAAATTTATAATCATTAAATTCAATAATGTTCATCAGATTGTAAAAACAATTATTAGAATAAATTTTTAGAGTAAAATATGTAATAACTATGTATAATTATTTGGAATAATTTTCGAAATTATGTAATAAATTTATGAAGTAATTCTACACTAAGTTAAAGCGCTTAAGTAGAATGACTATAAAAAGAGCGAGATAATACACTATAATTGTTTCATTCCTTAATTGCCGTTCTTTATATAAATGGCTTACTTTTGACGTGGGATATAAACGGTTTAAAGTTAGTTATACTCATTTCATTACTGCAAACTTCCTGGGTACAACTTGCGATTTACTGAAGCATTGCAAGAAGAAGGGAGATAACAAGAACCCTGAGAGAAA
>JABUQX010020362.1:0-5000 GCA_015478945.1 Trachelipus rathkii | reverse complement strand
TATATACGATGATAGATAGGTAACTCGAAATTCCGGGTACTGAGTAATATACTATGCGAGGATGACCGCATAGAGACCAAAGAAAATGGTTTGATGTATTAAGATTGCTCAATTAGAGTCAATCCACATAGATAAAAAAAGGTATAGTGCATTGTGAGCATAATTGCACTGGGATTTATTGAGATGAGCAGACTGATGCATAGTAGGTCTGATCATTCCTGGTTCACATAGATCGAACATTCGCGAGAATAAATGAGAGCCAAACTGTTTCGTTATTTAGCAAACGACCATAGTGGACATGGCCAACAAAAATTAGATCTATTCTAATGTTTAACCATATCATATACCTGCGAAGCCGTAGGGCAAATTGGCGGGTTTCCGATATTGCGAAGTATGCTTGGAGAATGTCTGAATTAACATATATTCTATTCCTTGTTTTGGATCGGTGATTGAGGGGGCCCACTGTCTTTGGGGCCGATTCTACGCGATGACAATCGACCCAACGTTTGAAGACATAGATTTGCAGTTATACGTGGATAGGCGCAGTTCCGGAATCTAGCTGTATTAAGGATATCCCGTTAAAAAATGATAGCTTGCTTAGGGCGAATAATGTGGATTTTTGGAGAACCGAATCAGACTGCGACAGGGTCTCCACTAAAAGGGTACGTATAAAGCGGGTCTCAGTTAAGGCCTCGCGCAAGCTAATTTTCTATTTCGAATTCTGTCGATCATATTCTCTCTACATACTATATTTTAGCTTCCGGTCAGATGTTTAATCGCACCTTACCCGCACAGGCGCCAAGATCGTTGGTGGGTATCATGGACGATGTGGTGGAGATGTTGATGAGGTCTAAGCTGAATAAGACTGATGGAGTAATATAAGTGAAGGCGTAGCCGTATGATTGTTTAGCTATGGCTAGGTAGTTCAGGAAGCTTAATAAAAGTATAAGATATACGATAAAATATTGTGTCTGTCTGGGGTCACTTTCATGACCTGGCGTATAGTATAAAGCGTCAACAGCTTATAGAAAATAATATTATCAACTACTTTTTACATGTACGAAAGAAAACAGGTTTATTTATTCACTGGATATTTGCCTTACCCACTCATTGCTAGAATTATATAAATGCAAGATGATTCGGACAATTGTTGTTTGATTTATCAATAATAAATTTAAGTATAATTTTAATAGAATAAAAAAAATTAAATAGACTATAATTAGATAATATACATTGGAGATATAAAGCCATCTATTATCAATTAATGAGAATTATATAATATAATGATATATATAATATATTCATACATATATATATAAATATATTTATATATATAAATAATATTAATATATATTATTATTATATATATATATAATATATAATATATATATATATAATATATATATATATTAATATAATGCTACTGACTAATTCCTCTATTTATTGGTTGACCAACTAAAAGGAGGTTGGATACAGTTGTATACTAACGCTGAATATTGGGAGTTAGCTATGAACTAACCATTTTCCACTGGTTATGAGTCCAAAGTCGTGTCCATCAAGCAGGGTCTTCTAAACTATCATTGTAATAATCCTTTCACACTTATATAGTTACTACCATTGATATATTCCTTTCTCTCTCTTCTTCTTTTATTATTTCTTTTTTTTAACGCGGAAAATGTTGCGCACACTCAAGACGAAGCGGTTATATTTGTCCCTATTAGAAGATTTGTATGCAGGTGTCTGGCCACCGGTTTTTTTCCTTAATGATGACCCACAGATACTAGAAGGTGACTAGTCGTCAAGTTCCTTCAAACAGTGATGACACATTCAGAGAGCTCTTAAAGTGCTCTGTACGTAATCAAAAGGCACATGTTTAGACAGAAATTTCACGGTCTCTGCAATAATAAGGTGCAGCATCTATTAATCGCACAACAATTTCTCTTGTTAATACAAGATAGAGATCACATTCATACAGTCAGCCTGCATACCATCTCAAAAGTACACAATAATCAGATCTCAGATATTATGTGTATATATATATATATATATTATTGTATCAATCTATAATAATTACCTACAGCTCTTTACATAACACTTTGAAGTATCAATCTAAATAAAATCAGTCACCTATTCAAATAAACTAATGATAATGTTTCAAACTATGTAGTGATATATAAGCTATTACTCAATTAATATATCAGCTCTTTCTCAATAATTTAACTGGTTCAATCTATTGTACAATAACAATATATATCATAGTAAATATTAAGTAATAAATATCAGTGACACCTTTTAACTAAATATATACACATTAATATGTCATAAAATACACTATACCTTAGTATTATCATATTCATATATCAGCCCCTATATCATAACACGTATTTGTATTATATGGTATCATCTTATAAATCTACTAATTATCTATCTTTGCCAACTCATTATATCACTGTATTGACATAAGGTCAATAATTATATATAATACGCCTTCATTATTAAGAGTTAGTACTAATAACTCTGTCTATATTTATAGTAGTAGATATAAATCCTTCCAGATTAATTGCCTACTACTAATGCATTATAGTAATCAATACTGATTATACTCTAGATAGCTATATCTACTCAACTATATTAATAATGTATCTATTATGTCGTATGTATATATTCTCTTTTTCATATATATATTACTATTTATATTATAATACTTTAAATCAATCATAAGGGTACTTTGTATAGCCCCCCTCCCATATATATATATGTTATTCTATATAATAGGATATAATAGACGCTTCACTATAACCTAACATTTTCATCAATGATGATTATAGGATAGATATAATATAATAGAAGATACAGAATAATATTAAAAGATATAGGCAAGTGTCTTATAATAAATTAATAAAATTAAATTAATATATATATAATATAAAATAATATAATATTTAAGTATCTTAATATTTCATAGTGATATATACTTATAATGACTTTTTTTAAATTACATATGTACAGGTGGTACTATCTATGATTTCTGTAAAACGATGATCTAATAACTTTGCTATATATATATATATATATAGTAATATGGTACCATGATCATTACTGTAAAATATTTATTATGATCTACATAAATAATTATTGCATAATATGAGTTTCTCTTTCGCATAAATACTATGGTATATGTAAAACCACCATTAGATTAGAAAATATTTTGAAATTAATTAAACAGGATTAAAGTAGTAGTCAGTGTGTATTGAATATATATTAATGTAGACTATATTACCTATATAGAATCTATCACTCACTTTTTAACTACCTTCCCCCATACTTATATCTCGCATTCGATATCAGTATATCACATATATTATCTACTCTCTAGCTCGTCACCACAGATTGTATGGAATTATGTGCGATATGTACGGGAGGGAGTGTAGAGAAAGTTATGAACGCATAGGCGAAATTTATGAATTCCTTTCGTACATAATAAGCGAGGAATTAGATCGTGGAAAGGATGAAGTAACAAAAATGGCATCTATAGTTGTGTGATAGTGAACTATATGTGGTTTAAAGGGATGTTATGTGAAGGTGAAGAGGGTTTGATATTGTATATATGTGGTATAGGTTATTGTTACTATTAGGGAATATAAGTTATAGTTAGAATTGATTTGAATATTATATAAGTACTGTGGGGATGGAAGGTGATAACTTGATATAAGGATTTTAATAATATTGTCTGTACTGTACTATAAATAGATAATTACGTTTTTAGAAGTGTCTTATGCATTGTATACGCAGAAATTTTATGGTAATAAGAATGACAGAGCGTTAATATATACTATATTTACTCATAGATAATTAGGTCCTAATATATATACTATATATAATATTATTATTATATTTCTACCTACCTATCATTTGGATAAATATAATATATTTGGAGCTGTATGATATTAGTTTTTCTTAGTGTCTATTATTAATTAGATATGTATAACTAATTAGATTGATTCTAATTATGTGTGTCTTATAATAAATGATTATATCTTACGTTAGTGAATTTATATATTATGTGATTTTATTGATTATTATGTATTATTAGATAATATCTAGTATAATCAATTAATATGTTATGACGCCATTTAGCCTTGATTCATATGTTTGCTCTTATTTCTGCTTATATCTTCTATTATTATATGATTATTTAGTGTTAATCATAAAGTTTGTATGGATATATGTCATTTATTTATCTACGTATTATTATTATTAAATTATTTAATCTATTATATTATTATTATTATTTATTATTAATTATTCATTGGCATTATTACGGTGTTAGTGAAATTTTAGTGTATTGTGAACATTACTTCTGAGTACATATTACTATTTATTTATATTGGATTATTCGATTATGTACCCAAATCGGTAATTCCTTTATTGTTTTACTTAGTGATATTCTAGTCCGTTACGATAGTATATAAAATCATTTTAAGTCATCATTACGAATGAATTATCACATTAACTCTCAAATAACTATTACATACTCATATGTCAAATTATTAAATTCATCGCGACTCCATAGAATATCATAGGATGGTTCTATATTGTTTTAGTTTTTCAATAACCAATTGCATTAGTATTTTCCTAATCTTGAAATAGTTGAAAAGGTTTTAATTACTCCAAGTCCCGTTGCGATTTGTATTGACAATATTAATGCTCAGCGGAGAAAGATTCTCTCGATTTCTACTTTATTCTTGATTATGCCTCGTTGACTTATGTTCTCACAGAATTACATTATTTATGAGTTAGTCGGTATTATTATTATGTGTGATTATTATTACCTCATTACTAACTTAATGTTATAATATTCGATTTTTTATTCTTTCATATCTGTTCGAACAAAGGTTGTTTATATATGACATATTTCTTGATATATGCTTATAGTGATTCTGGTGATCTCTCATTATATCAAATATTAGTATCTATCATTCAACATCTCGGTATCTCCT